>CM053509.1:139018426-139131110 GCA_028627145.1 Eidolon dupreanum | reverse complement strand
TGAAAACCATGTTAGTTAATTAAACTCCATACTTCTTAGTTTTAAATGTTTAGCTGTCCTAGAAAGAGCTGAATGGTTTTGAAAATTAAGCTGAAAAGCTTTAGTTGAAAGGCAGCTTTTGAACCAATTTCTTTACAGTCTTGCTGGAGTAATATGCTTGTGCCTTAAATGTGCTTATTTTATATGGGTGCTCCTGTATGCCATCTGAAAGCCCTCGAATCCATATTCGTAAAGACCACCTTTGATTTTGTTTGTTAATGGCTCTTTGGGAGTCTCTGACAACTCCCCTCAAAAGGGAGTACTTCAAAAAACTAAGAATACAATTACCATATGACCCAGCATTCTCTCTTCTGGGTATTTACCCCCAAAACCTGAAATCATTTATGTGCAAAGATATATGCACCCCAATGTTCATAGCAGCATTATTCATGGTGGCCAAGACATGGAAGCAACCAAAGTCCCTTCAATAGATGATCAGATAGAGAAGATGTGGTACATACATACAATGGGATACTACCTAGCCACAAGAAGAGATGAAATACTGCTATTTGCAACAACATGGATGGATCTTGAGATAATCATGCTAAGTGAAATTAGTCAAAAAAAGTTGAAAACCATGTGATTTCACTCATATGTGGGATATAAACCTGAAAGCAACTAACAAACATGACAGAGACTCATGGACACAGAGAGTGGATTAGTGGTTACCAGAGGGAAAGCGGGAAGGGGGAGGTTGTTGGGGGTAAAAGGGATCAAATATTGGTGATGGGAGGAAATTTAACTTTGGGTGGTGAGCACACAGTGCAATATATCTATGATGTATTGTTGATTTGTACACTTGAAACTCATCTGACTTTATTAACCAATGTCACCCCAATAATTTTAAATAAGAAAATATTTAAAAATTTCTGATTTGTAAAATCTCTAAATTCTTGTTGTATTATATGTATTTCAAATTTACCATTTATAATGTCTTTCATCGTGAAAAAGTGTTTCATTTTTACGTCATCAAATCTGTGGATATTTTCCTTCAGAGCTTTATGTATTGTTTGAAGAGATTTTCCTGACCCTAAGATTATAAAAATGTTTTTCTGTTTATTAAAAAGGCTGGGGGTGGGTGAGTAGTTTCTCATCCTGGGCCAAAGGTCCGGGGAGGTGGAGTTTACTTGGAGTGCTGAAGGAACAAACTAGTGTCTGATTCCTACTGTAACACATGCTATTTTCTTTTCTTTGCCTTCATCTAAACTGTTAAATGATGAACCAGCCTAGCCTTTTAAGGTACACAGGCATATATCTCTCTTTAGCTAACAAGAGATGTCTCGAGAAGGTGTATGAGAATAATGCACATTTCTGATGTATCACAAAGGGCCCATCTATGCCAAAGATGTACTTGGTCCTCTGTGAAATTTACCACCTGCCTGAAAAATAGGTTTTCTACAGTTGAAAGGGTATGAGATCTGAACCTTGATTCTTAGTCCAAGAGCCTAGGCTGCACTTCAGTCTGATGAAAAGGATGGGAGGTGAGTCCTAGGTCTGGCTAGCCTATTCTGGAGCTTCCACCTACCGTCACTGCCTCAGCAGGCCCCAGTCTGACCAAGAAGGATGCGATCAAAAGAGAGACTGAAAGTATGAAGGCGCAAAGGGAGCTGGGGCCTGGGGCCTCGAGAGTATCCGCAGGGAGATGGCATTCCCTCTCTTACCCAATATGCCTTTCTCTTTCTTTCTTTTTCTCTTTCTCTCTCATTCTGCCTTTGGATCCTTTATCTCCCCCAAAAGAGAAAAGGAAAGACATCTAGGGAGGGAAAGGCATAATATGGAAACTGAATATGTTCTATGCTTCTGTTTCTTAACTTCTAAAAACTGTTGAGTTGAGCCATTTTGGCTGTGTACAAATATCCATTTTTCTTAGTCCCCTGCCAATGAAAGATGTTAAATAAAGAGGTAGATAAATAAATCAAGTGCTTGCTTTGGTAGCACATATAATAAATAAATAAAGTTGTGTTTAATATGTGTGTAGTTTTACTTTGGGTCACTAGCCAAGGACAGGGGAGAAGGGAGGACGTGCTCCTTTGCCTCACAGGAATAGGCGGGTTAAGGTAACGTTCCTTTAAACACCCGCGTAAAAACAATCCTGAGCTCCTGTGGAAACTTAGATTTTCATACATTGGATTAATTGACAATGAAAACTCAATAGGCTAGAAATCCTCTTTCCTGAAAGTTCATGACAAAAGTTGCAGATGTATGTCTCTTTGTTTAAACTAGGCTAAATGTAGCAAATTTCAGAAAAGTGGCAGTCATTTTCCAAATTTTCCGGTGTGTGTGACAGCCAAAGCCAGAACCCACTTAGCACAGGAAAGGAGAAAAAAGCAGACAGGTTACTTTGGGTGACGGCAGGTGGTGCTTACCTGTGATCATGCTCAGTGCTGACAGGCATGCTAAGGCTTGGATATCAAGGTTCAGGCTCTGCAAACTTAAGGAAAAGTCTTTAATGGAGTCGAGCCACTCCCCAAATCCACGAAGGCACTGAAGTCGGTGCAGGACAAGTCCATTGCAGAACACAAACTTATCTTCAGCAGTGTTCGACCTACAAGGGAATGTATTGGGGGGTGGGGGTAGAGACATGTTAAATAGGTCTGTTCAGTCTGTCCAACAGGATAGCATCATAACACACAGACAGCCATGGGGCAACCTTCAGAACCCAGGGTGGTGCTGTGAAACCTGCCCAAACACCCTTGATGAACAAGACTGTGATCCTGGGATAAACAACCACCACCACTTATCTACACTAACTTCTCTGGTGAACAGCAGCCCTGGGGAAGCTGCTAGACTCAGCTGCTGGCTCACCTTGGCTCAGAGGCCTCGGAGGAGCAGGTACTCATGGACAACAGAGGTGAAACCCAGAGTATCGCCTCTCTCTGCACCGAAACTGCTCCCTTCAGTGCTCCTTGGCCAGGATTTCTTCCTCATTTTCTTAAATGTCAAATACTGATAAGGCCTCAGGCTAGACACTACAATTCCACTGTGCAGATTCTAAAAACACTAAGTCTCTCTAAGTGCCAGAAATCAATCACAAATTAAAAAATTAGCCTAACGTAAAGACTCCTCTTTTTGTATTACCTTCTCTACTTTTAACAGTGGGACTGAAGATGGCTATTTCTAAACCTTCCCTGATAGTGTCTATTATGGCCATAATCATCTCATTCTTCTCTCTTGAAAGGTGCCCTGGAATTTCTAGTTGGACATCTACCACTTAACTGCGGGACCTTAGACACTCCTTTATTCTCTGGGTTTCCTTTTCTTTATCTATAAATCAGTAATTCTAATTGCTACCTCCTAAGATTGTTGTGAAAATTAAATAAAATAAAGGACTTAAGGCCCATGCATGGTACCTGGTATACAAGTAGATCTCGATGAGTATTAGATATAACTCTAAATTCTAATACTCGATGAGTATTAGATATAATTCTAAATTCTATGTGGTCCTTACTTTAATCTTAGCCTTTCTTTAGTTTTCAAATCTCTAGCCACATAGTTATCTCTTTCAGCATACTGCATTAACAAGTCATTATCTCTTTAACTGTGCCTCTAGAAGGAATAGCTTGATTCATTCATTCACTTTGCAGATATTTCCTGAGCACCATGTGTGTGCCATTCCTGAAGCCAGACACTAGAAAAAATTGGTGAATAGGGTACATATGGTGTCTGCCTGCATGGAGCTTATCACTTACTTAATCCTTTGCTGTCTGCCTAGGATTAGCTGTAATGATGCTAATTACTAGTACTCTGGTTGTAATTCTACCTCTGTCTCTCCCACAAATCCCTCCACAGAGGCAAACAAGGACAGAATGGTTCAATCTCAGAGTTTAAAACCTGAATCTCACACGACCAGCATCAGAATCACCAGAGCATGAGTTAAAATGCAGATTTCTGGATTTCCACCAAGATAGCTCCAAATTGAAATAGCTGGGAACGAGGCATGGAAGTCTGCACTTTAAACAAGAGTTTCTGGTAACACAGTATGAAATTATAGTGGGAGTGGTAGGTGAGGGAATAAGGGGAAAGGAAATGCTTTTTCCTGTAATATTTGGCGAAATGTTGGTACCATCTCCTAAAAATACATAATTGCAAAGAAGAAAGGAAGATGGAATTTAAAATACTACATGTGGACTTTTACAAGACAAGCTGAGATCCCAGGTTTCAGCTTTTCGAAAAATCACTTCAGCTTTGTGTTTAGTGTCGCTGAGTATGACAGGTTGAACCAAATCTTTTGATCCAGAAGCTATTCTCTTGGAGTAAACACTGGGGATTGAGAAGCTGTGGGAACGCGTTAGAGCCCCATCTGGTGTACCAGGACAGTGACTTGTAAATAGAAATCCGTGAGATAAATGCAATGTTCAAAACAAATACTTGCTCCCAGGAAATATCTATGCACCATGAGACTCCTTCGAGAATCATAGAATGTTGTAGCTATAAGGAGCTTCAGAGATCACCAAATCCAACCTCCTCATTTTACAAAGAAGGAAACTGAACTTCTGGTGATCAGAGTCTTACAGCAAGTCCATACCAGAATTGAGAGTAGAACCCAGGAGTCCTGACTACCAGTACAGTCCTTTACCCACTGCTCAGTTTTTTAATGCCTGATCATATTTTATATTTCCTTCTTGAGCAAACTTTTCTCTGATAACTCATTTACAAACTCCATTCTTAAAAGGATGGAGTTGACTAAAGGAAGATAAAATAATAATAATTACCTGATGGAAAGTCTGAGAACAAACAGCTCCAAAAAGGCTGATTCTATAAGTAATGTCTGATCTTCTTTGGGGAGATCAGTGAATCCGGGGATCTTTTCTGCCCAGCTTCTGGATACATCGATGGAGGCTGTCAGAAGATTGTAAAACCGCTGTACATGCTCAGCATCTGTGCCTGCAGCGGCCTGGTCCGTGGGACAGTACTAGAAGGCGAACCACAGACAGCAGCATTATCTCAGTTCAATGGGGATGATGGTATTGCAAATTGGCTCTCGAGACTATCTACAGCTAAATCCTTACTTTCAGGTCCATGGTTAACAAAACCTTTTTACATTCACAGTCTCATCTGATTCTCACAATGTTCCTATGTTATAAATACAGTGAATTTTGTTACTATTTAATAGACAAAGAAATGTGCTGAAGTCCCATTAGTGTGGTGGTTTTCAATCTCGACTGTAATCCTTTGGGGAGCTTTAATTCTAATTTAACTGGTCATCAGGAGTTTTTAAAGTTCCCTGGGTGACTTCAAAGGGCAGCCTGTGTTGAGAACCAGTGGTCCTCCAGGATCTACTGATTCCACTAAAGCAAAGCTGTCTCCAAACAATATGCTTACTTAACCCATGCTTCTTAAAGTGTGGTCCCTGGACCAGCAGTATCAGCAACACTAGGGAATGCACTAGGAAAAACATTTGGGCCTGTCCCCAGACCTACAGAATTAGAAACTCTGAGAGTAGGCCCAAGAAACTGTTCTATCAAGATCTCCAAGAGATTCTCATGCACAGTGAAGTTTGAGAAACACAGAATTTTAACCAATAGGAGAAGAGAATGATTTTTGCTTTTGTGGATGGAATTCTAAGAGACGAAACAAACCAGGAAGGGGAGGAAGTTGAGTGTCTCCATGGCAGGTGCCCAGGCTGCTGTGTGCCATCAGATTCAGGGCTTGGAGCTACTTAAATTAAGGAAAATTAAATTAAAACGTCAGTTCCTCAGTCACACTAGCCATATTTCAAGCCCAACAGCCACATGTTATGTAGAACACTTTCATCACTGCAGAACACTCTACTGGACAGAACTGATCTAGAGGGTTCTAAGAGAAGAAAGATAAAAGTAGAATAAAGGCTATATTCAGCTTTTGGATAGTCTGGTAGAGTCAGAGTTTTACTTGAATCACAGGAAGAAAATCTTTCTTGTTTTAGGCAGGAAGATTGACATAACAAGGTAATACTCAGGGGACAACCAACAACACAGGGACTTAAGAGTTCTGCAGAAACACTCCTGTAAATATGCATATCATTTCCTTCACAATAACAGCATCCCTTCACTGTGTTAATCCTCCTGGGGCATGAATTTTAATTCTAATTTCACCAATGAGGAAAATGAGGCTCAGAGAAACTCAAAGAGGCTAAGAAACTTTCCTGAGTCATATAACCAACAGTGGTACAGCCAAGACTTAAACATGGCCTTGTGATTTCCAGTCCTGCTCCTCTTGGCTGTTAATATGTCTGATGTTACTAGTTGGTAGCCTGTGGGATAGTTCTGAAAAGCATTTTGCTTTGCTCTAATTGGAGGTCTCCAGTTATGTATTCATTTGGTCCCATGTTTTGTCAGCAGTACAGTGAATGCACATAATTGACTTTTAATAAATAGTTGTTGAATATTGTTCAATGAAAGAACAGTTAAGGGAGTGCCTAGGTTTGCCACAATGCCTTAACCCGCTGGAGGAGAAAACAGCCAGTAAGTAGCCAGGTACTTATTGTAGAACTACTTATGGATGAGGAAATGAGGCACTTATCTTAATTGGGTTGTGTGTGTGTGTGTATGTGTGTGTGTGCGCGCGCATGCTTTCCCAAGAGCCATATCATGAAACGACAAAAGAAATAACAGACAAGGATCCCAGCTACTTTAATCCTATATTGTCCAGGCCTCTAATTTGTAAAATAATGTAGCTCTGCTGCTCACTTTAGTTATCTGGGGTAAATTATTTCACTTTTAAATTACTTCACTTTTCTGAGGCTCAGTTTTCTCTTCTGTAAAAAGGGGATAATACCTTTCTCAATATTTTGTTGTGATGATTAAATGTGATACTATATGTGAAGGGCCTGACACAGAACATGTTTTGCGAATGATGACAGTGATGATACTAATAAGAGTTCTGATACTTGGAACTCTCAGTGTCCCTAAGTTTCCATATTTATAAAGTAGGGGAAGAGGTTGAACTGGAAGGTTTCTATTTTTCAGTCCTGACTTTCTAGGATCCTATAATATCAAGTCCAGTTCAGAGACCTGGCTCCTCTAGGTAATCCCACCCAGGGCCTGGATTCTATGAAGCTCTAGATGTTTCTGTGATGTAAAGACCATGGGAACAAAGTCCAGGAGAAGGAAACAGTTTTCCTTCCCACAGATATTCAAGGATGGCAGCCTGATTCTGGTGTCAAAGACACTTCCCACCACCTCCTTTCAGCATACATATAATTGACAGGAGGAGAAGAGAAAAAAAGGATTTATTTTATTTTTTTACTTTCCCCCCTGATATGAATCTAATTCCACATGTTTTCCAAGGGCAGGATAAAATTCAGGGCAGAACCACCTTTAGAAAGCTGACAGTACTACATGTGAAACTCCCAAATGAGTGGTAACATGGAATAGAGGTAGCAGGTCATGGGGTCCTTCTCCAGGCTCTGGTACTGACTTGCTGTGCAGCCCTAGATGAGTCCCTTAACTTCTCTGGGTCTGTTTCTGCCTCTAAAGTAGGAAGTGACTGGACTAGCTGACCTCTAAGCATCCCTCTGGTTCTTGCATTCTGCTATCTTTCTGTTACTAATTTTAATTTAATTTCATTGTGGTTTGATAGCAGGCAGGCATTGTATAATTTCTATTTTTTAAATGCATTAAGGTATGTTTTATGGCGCAGACTATCATCTATCTTGGTGAATGTTCCATGTGATGACTCTTGCAGTGTATGATTCAAAATTGCTGCTAATCACACCAGGTATGATGTGACTGCCTAGAATCTGACATTGATTCACCATTATTTTCTTTTAAAACAGTATATTAAATGGAGAGAAAAAGACTGAAAGATGTAAACTTTTTCCTGGCAGTGGGACCTAACAGTTCTCTCCTGCACTGACTTCCCTGAAACCATGGCTCACAACTCAATAATCTTTCTGCCTCTAATATTTGCTCAAAATCCTCCAGAGCACTTAGCTTTCACCCAGGGTCCTCTGTAGGCCTCTGCCCCTGCCGAGCTCACATTTCATGCATCCTGCACACAGGGAAATGCAGACCTCCCTGCCTTGTGTGTGCAGTTTTCTCTGATAGAGCCCAGTAAGGAGGGAAGCCAGCAGGCCTGGCATGCCAGACTCCAGCCAGACCCTCTGGGCTTCACCTTCAGTGATCCTATTCCACGTTCCAGAATTCTAAAGCCTGAGCCACTGGTAACTTGGGAGTGACTGGAGGGTCAGCATCTAATGCTGAGAGAAAAGACAAACTAAGTATTTCCTCTATTGAACACGGATTTAAAGAAATCAAACAAATCATTTTAGATTCTTTCTCTGCCTGGCCTGGCACTTTATAAAAACCTCACCAAGCAATGCTGGATCTGTAGTTGGAAGAACCAGATCCCCATCTCTGTCTCTGTGCTTCCCTACATCACTGTCTAGGGCTAGGCAGGTTTGGGGTTCACCAAAAAGAAAATCTAAAAATATTTGTTTATTGATGATTCCAATAAAAAATAGACTATAGAAAGACGTTAGAAATGAATCTTTTTTCCCCTTTATGCTTTTTTTTCTAGCCTATATAAATAATTAATCCATCCAAAATCTGGCTTTACCACTAGTCAATGACGGTATTACATTTAGTGACAGCTAATGTCTAATGGTAATTTCACCAAAGCACCTAGAATGAGAATCTAGAGTTGCAAAAAATAATGGATGTTATTTAAGCCAGAATGTGCCTACACATTTCATATGGCGAGAACATGGCTGTACATTTCAGGCAGAACTTAAGCTTAAAGTAAATTATTTAAATGAGAACGCGAGCCCTAAAAAATTAGTAATGTGAGGCTTTCATACCAGTGTGGAGTCTGACATTCACTCTATCTCACTCTCAGTCCAGGCTAAATATGTAAAATATCCTAAGAACATTTTACCCCTCCTGAGAATGTTACTTTTTCCTGGGTCTTTATATTTCCTTCTATATTTTAAAGGTGATCATTCCATAAGCCAAACTATGTATACATATTCTTAGGTTCTTACACTTTAAGAAGTGACACTTTAAAACTGGCAATGAACATATTTTTCCCCAAATTTATTCTAATTACCTCTCCCTAAAAACAAAAACAAAAACAAAACCCCAAGTTTCCTCTCCTCCCACTGATGGCATCACAGTAGTTATATGTTTGTTTCCTGGTAGGTTCCATGAGGGCAGGAGCTTCTCTTGATCAACAATGTGTCCGCTGCTCTAGAACAGTGGCTGACACTAAGGAGCCAGGCAATAAACATTTGTTAAATGAATTAACTGCTTTCTGGAAAGCTGGGAAATAGGAGGTTTGAGGCAAAATTGAATTGTTCCTCTTAAACTATATTGGTGGTTCTCAAATCTTAGTGTGCCAAAGAATCATCCGAAGCACTTAGTAAAATACAGATTCCTGCCTATCTTCCCTGTCCACCCCCTCCCCCAATTCTGATTCAGTAGGTCTGGGTATGGCCCAGAAATCTGCATTTTAAGCCAACACATGGCTTTTTTTGATAGAGGCAGTCTGAGAACCACACTTTGGGACATGCAGACCTGTATCCACAGAGGAATTGTAGCAAGTGTGACAGTCAGAGGGTCAGGGAGTAAGAAGGCTGGAAGGGATCATGGGAGTGCACTTAGTACAATCCCCTCACCATTCAGATGAGGAAACTGGCCCACAGAGGGGCAGGAACTAGACTGAAATCATCTAATGAATTGGTAGCAATTTGAGAGGATCTCCTGAGAAGCCTCATGAAACCATCCTCTTCACAGAGTTTTCATGTTGTTTACTTTGTAGGTCTAACATGTGTTAGCCGTGTTGTTTCTCAGGCTATCTTGTTAACATACATAAATGTCATTTGCTGGTGCCTGGTTTTATCTGAGCAATATCTCTTGTATTTGGTGTCTGTTACAACACTAAGTGACACCAATTACCAGAAAATATCCTAGTTTGCTGAAAAATACTTGAAATGACCAACTAATGAGGATGTTAAATATATTTTCTCATTAGTAATTATGCAGGCTCTGCAGCCAAGCCTAGTATCTATATATACTTGTATTGCTAAATTAAAAGCAACTTTGGGGCAGAGAATAGCAACATTTCCAGAAGAAACAAATCAAATGTGACATGTTTTGACTGCATTGATATACAATGATCTGAGCTCAATTTTAAAGGAGAGAAGTTTGGCCTAAAGGAAATATGAAGTTCCCAGAGCCAGGAAGCCTTCACAGAGCGAGGAGCTCTCTTTCTGGCCTAAAACGTTCATTCCTTCTGTGACTTGGAACACAACTCCTCCACCTCCTTTCCCCACAAATGAGGAAAAGTGCTTACTTACCACCTTAAATGCACATATGCTGGTACAAGATTACAACATAACCTGCCTGGCAAATACTTCCCCATTTCTCTATTCGCCTGATTCACTGGGGGAAGCTAGTACCTTTTATAAATTGCTTCTGTCAAATCAACTGTCTGACTCAAATCTGACAGGGCAAATTCTTATTTAAAATGTAATAAATTATGGATACACACTAAAATGTTAACTTTGGCTATTGCTGGAGAGTGGGATTAGGCAGGAATAAATGAAGAGGAGGCTTTCATTTTTCACTTCATCTGCTACTAAATGGTTTGCCTTTTTAAAAGCCAATGGGTATATATAACTATTATTGTAATTTAGAAAATCTAATAAATCTTCTGTTCTTAAAATATATATATAAATAACTATATATAAATAAATATATATAAAAATAAATACACACACACAAACACACACACACAAACACACACACACACAAACACACACACACACACACACACACACACACACACAACACACACACACAGAGTAAATTGCCATTAAGTAAAAGTAGCAGTATGGTGAAATAGAAACATACTACCTTGAGTTTTGAGATTTGGATCTAGCCCAAGCTCTGTCACTGACCTTAAGCAAACCACTTAACCCTTGTACAGTCTTTATTTACTCCTTTGAAAATATGGGGGTTGGATTAGATGATCTCAAGTTCACCTCCAGTTCTATAAATTTATAAATATAAAACTTTAAGGAGAAGCTACTATGAAAATTGAGTTTCAGTAAATGACATTCTTAAAAAAAAATTACTGAAACCATCAATTATATCATATAAAGCTGGGCCTTAAGTGAAATTATGTAAGAAAATATGTGATGGTGCCTAGTCCAAAGTAGGCATTCAATAAATTCATTTTGCTTCATTCATTCTGTTAGATTTTTTAAAAAGAACAAAGCAAGTTAAATTTGTTAAATAACAAATTACTACATTTACTTTATTGAGGACCAATAAGGTAAATCCCAGAATCATAAAATCTTGATTTATGAGTTGGAAGGAACTTAATATCATTCAAAATAACCTGTTTGTGAGAAATCCTGTTATGTGTTCTCCTTAGTTATTTGTGTTGATGAGCTCACACTTCCACAGCAGCTGTTGTAGCTAAGAGAGCTCATCATTGTCTTCAGAGTGATCTGGAAAGCACCCTCTTCTTCTCCTGTACATCTGTCCTCAGGAGCAATAGTCCTCTGTGCCACAGGGCAAAAGGGTGACCTAATCCTGCCAAGCCTTTTCCTTTCCTGTCTACATATTTTCATTTCCTCCAATCATCTCTTACAAGTTTCCAGAAACAGTATGTCCACAACCCTCTTAAGGACCAGCTTGGAAATGGACTCAGTCTTAAAGTGTCGCCTTACAGGGCAGAGTTCGTGGGACCACCACCAACTTGGGCCCATACATCTACAGCTTAAGGTAATTTAGCATCCCTCCCTTCCACCACACATATACTTTGTTGGTTCATAGTAAGTGTGTATGGAATAAACTCCCCAAATCTTCTTAACATGAACTACTGACAGGCCAAGGCTTTCCCATGTTTTAAAATTCTAAATCTTTAGCTTCACATTTATTTTTGTTAACTTTCTTTGAGATGGTTTCAGCTCATCCTGTTCCAACCTGTCGAAATCACTCCGAATGTTGATACTGACATCCATCATATTAGTGATCCATCCCAGCTTTCTGTCATCTGCAAATGTGATCAGCATGCCTTCTCTGCCTTCATCCAAGATTTTGATGAAAACTCACTGTTTTTAAAAAAGTCTTTCAATTTAATTGATTTTGGTCCAATTTTTGATAATTTTGTAAAGCTATCTTAAAGCAGGAGAATCCAAGCTATGAGGTTCAACCTGATTCCAAAACAATGCAATTAAAATAAATATGCTTTACAAAATTGAGTCAGGCCTCAAAGGTAGTATCATCATGACCCAGACTCTGGCATGGCTGAACTTCTATTTTAGACAAAGCTAACAATTAAATTGGATAAATGTTTGTTGATGAGGATGATGACTCTGGTCTAACACACTGGATGTGCAGAGGCAAACAAACATGCTGGATTGATTTTTCAGTATGGGGACAGTTCCCATCTGCAACAACTCAAAAGTGCTGGGGAAGGTTTGCCACTGAATAACTGATTAGGCCATGGAGACCAATAATTGTATAATTTGGGGCTAAAAGATCACTTTTGGGGCCTAAATTCTCTGGATTGACCATCAATACTGATTTCAAATGCCCTGGAACAATGACAGATAGTGTGCTGTAGCCTCAGTGTGGGCAGTATAGAAAAGCTTCATTAATTCAGAAAAATTGCATGAGGGGAGGCCAAAGTTGCTTCAGGGAGGAGAAGTCTTTCTTTCCAAGTGCTTTTCCAGTACCCACTCTCACTGACCACCGAAGAGGCAGTAAAGCTTCATATTTAGGAGCACTTCCAAGTCCAATATACTTGGCTTCTAATTCTATCTCTGATACATATTAGCTATATGACCTTGAGCAAGTCAGTCCTTTAGTCTGTCTCAGTTATAATTTCCTCATCTGTGAAACAGAGATCATAATACTTACCTTAATGGTATTGCCACATGATACCTAACGTGTGAAGTGTTCCACTTATTATAACATTCAACAATGGTAGAATAAGAAGGTTTGATCAAGGAGATAACATATAAGGAGGGCACTGTGCTAAAGTTTTGTCAAGTATCATCTTATTTAATCTTCACAAACCCCAGGAAGTAGACATTATTATTATTATTATTATTATTATTATTATTATACAACACAGGTGAGGAAATTGAGGCACTAAAAGGTTTAACCAGTTGCTCAAGATCACCTAATTACTAAATAATGGCGTTGAGATTTTAATCTAGGGTCTGTATGGTTCCAAAGCTCTTAACTACTGCATTATTCTGTTAGACTATTATTTGAGACTTGACTTTAGTCAAGAGAAGCTACTTGTAATCAGAATAAGAGTCCTCAACCTTTGGTGTTAAGGATCTACCATGTTTCTTTTATGAAGTCTTGTGATCAGATGCAGAGAGGAGGCTTCACAGACTATAATGAAGGTAAAGAGGAGGGAAGGAGGATCATAGCAGGTGTACCAATCACCCCTGCATTTCTGTCAACATTGCAACCTAAAAGGAGGACACATAACAGACACACTCATAGTCTTTGCCAGCCGTTCTACGAGAAGTTTAAAATATCAGTTAGGTCTAGGGAGGGCAATCTGGTTGTAGGTGTCATGCCAGATCAACCAACTGGGGATCTCTAGACTGGTATCTCTCTGACTTGGGTGCAAACTATGTTTCTGAGTATTTTTTTTTGTCTGAGAATGGGGGGTAACTATCCCTACACTTCACGGTTTCTTAAATAGTTAAATGAGACGACATACTACAATGTCTAGCATGTAGAAATTGCCCAATAATTGTAATGTTTTTTTTTTTCCTTTCCCTCTTTGGCGAGACCCTGTCTCACTAGAAGTTTGCTTTTCTAAGTCTTTTTAAAAACTAACTTAAAGTAATGTTTACACATTTGCTCAGAAAATCTTTTCTCATGGTTCTTCCCTGTGTTATCCAAATTTCTGGCAATTTGAAGAATTCAAACTGATGATATTTTACTATATCCCATATGAAATTAAAATGTTGATATATTTTGGTTGACTTAAATAACAACACTGGTAATCATTTATGGCTTTCAAATGTTTTCGCAATCACCATTCCAGAGTGACTGATGTTCAAAACATCCCTCTAAGTTTAAATATTGTAATCATCTCCACCGTAGGGATGAGAAAGCCAAGAATGGGGGCCAGAAGACACACACAGGGGACAGCAGAGGCGGCGCTCCATCCCAGCCCTCCTGACACCTCCCAATGTCAAGGCCAGAGCTCACTCCTCTATATCAATGGTCTAATCCCTCTGAATAAGCAGCAGGTCAATCAATGCCAATGCAACTGCTTAAGGATAACTTAAAGCTCACCCACATAGTTTGATCACAATATGAAAAAACCAGTAGTCACTTTGTCTAAACCAAGAAAGAAATCTACAAATCGTAATTCACCTGTGCAGATTTTCATTGGCATGACCACCAGGAATCCTGCAACAATGGGTATGACAGGTGCAGCACTGTCAGGGTCATTTGTTAAGGCATTTAGAGATTCAATAAGGCAAAAATTATTTGGTGCAATGGATGCACTGAAATTGCTAAATGAAGTGAGAAATACAGAAAAGGTAGGAAAACTGTTCAGCACAGTGGCAGGCACAAAGTCATTCAATTAACACTTGTTAATAGTAACATGAGTAGAGACCCCGATCATTCATTCGAAAGCAGAACATCATAAAACTTACTCTGGAATAATCGAGATCTCTGGGCGTTGAGTCTGTTAAAGCTCGGACAAGGGCATTCATCATACAGATCGGAGGTGAAGGTGGAGAGGGCTGAGAAGGTTCCTGCTGTAATGGGCTCTTTGGTTTGGAAGGCAGCCGACCTCTCCTTCCCTTCAGACTATCTGTACGGACAACTGATGCCAAGAGAGAGAGAGAAAAAATGTCTTCAAAGATTTTCATGAACAGCCATAAATCATGAAAAGGAATAAAAATATTTTACAGCTGAGCAACCATTAATGAGACCAAACATTTAAAAGTGGCAGTAAGTTTGGAATAATAGTTACACAATGATTTAATGAAAGTTGAAACAAGCAGCATAAAAGTCACCCCATACTTACATTTGGTAATGAATTAGCCCTAAAAGTCTCCTTCTTAAATAGAACAAAAATGTATGTACACAAGCTCTCTATTGATTTTAAGAAATTAGAATAAGTAGTCCTCAGCTATTTTGAAATGTAAATATACACCATAAAAATAAAATGTTGGAAGGAAAGAGAAACTAGAAAAATTCACCATTCTAACATAAATATTAACATTTTTTTCAGGGATATCTAAGAATATGTATAAGCAAGCTGGATAAAAAGAATTATATCCATACCTTCTTTAACCATTCCAACACTCAGACACTTCTGAAATCGACAGTACTGACATCGGTTTCGACGTCTCTTGTCTACGGGGCAGTTTTTATTTGCCAGGCAAACATATTTTGCATTTTTCTGCACCGTTCTCTGTGAAAATACAATACAGAGATAGTCAACTAATAGTTTCTGGAAAGAGGTAGGACCTGACAAGATGTATTTTAATTACAATGTGAAAAGCGACAGTGCAATTCGTATAATTAGATAAATTTAATTTCCTAACACGCTAGCCTGCAGGAAAAACAATTTTATTAGTGTTAGCTGCTGACAATGAAAATCATCTCAGATTATTCTGAAGCAAGTCTCAGGAGACGTCCAAGTCTGAATGATAAAATCATATCTGAAATTACCAGGTCAACATATCATACCTTGGAGGATTAGATTATCTCCACTTTTAATATCCCTTTGGGAACAATTTTCTACTTGTTCCACTCCCCTGATTATTGCTGACCTTATTAAAATAAAATCAAAATTATCTTGGATGTACTTTGTTGGCTATCACTTTTGGAAGTCAAACATCACAGTAACTGGCTTTGTTCCCCAATAAAGATGAAATCATAAAAAGCAAAAATCAGGATTTGTCTAGTTCAAAGATATAGGAAATAATGTTTTAATGCAAAACAATCACTTAATCAACCTGTGTAGTTTATTTTATCTTTAAAGGAATACATATGATAAACCAGCCAGTTTTGATTTTTAAAAGCAAAATCTTAAAATTGGTACTAAAAACCACTATTACACCCAAGAAAGAAAAAAAGAAAAACCAAAACCAAAAACAAAAAAGAATGAGAGAAAGAAAGGAATATGAAAGCCATGTATTGTCGATGAAAATTCCCATTAACAGGTTATTTCATAAATGACTGTGACATAGACATCAAAATAGCCCTATTGTAAAAGATACATCATAACTTGGATTTGGATATAAAATAATGTTGCATTCTTCAGAATCACATATAACTTTAAAATGACACATGAAAATAATTAAGCATAATTTTATGGTCCAAATATAAGGGAGGCTTAATTTTTTAATAGCTGAAAACTTTTGTGTAAATGGATGTGTATTTACCACTTACGGTGAAATCATTCAGAAATTACCTGAATCTATACAACTCCAAATAGAGCAGAAAGTTGGAATTTATTTGGTAAGCCTAAAAAAAAAAGAAATCCAGGTAATTTGGGGTTGGTGATCTATTTTGTGCCCAAAATTTGAGATTTATTTTCAATCTTTACTTTCTGCAACCCTTAGCCTCTATTTATCAGTTTTCACCCTATCACCTTTAATTTCATTTTAGGAGGTCATTTCTAAACTGCTTACATAAAGCTTTAAAAATGTAACAAAGCCAGATACATCTTCTCTGCTTTAGTAGGTGATTTTAGTTTAAAATGAAAAATTCCAAAACACAAACATGCGTTTGAGTTTCCACCATGTACATTCTCAGTAGTCTGTAAGGGTAGGAAGCTTGCATTGCCTGGATGAAGCTCTCTTTCATCGAATATGCAGTAATTTCTAAAACTCCATTTCTTGCCATCATCCTCAAGGCCATATGCCAATTGAGTGCTGGTGGCATTTTGCTTCAGGTATACATTTTCCCAATAACCTGAAACCTTTCCCACAGTTGTGTGTGCCTGCACAATTGTGAGGACAGGGAGAGATCGTTACAGTTCAATCACTGAATTCCATCATTAACTGCATTTCATGTCACATTTTTAAAGAATTCAATTTAATGGTAGAAAGCCACTGGGTAAAACCTGCTCCCGTTCCCTTAATTAACAGATCTGTGGGGTGGTTCTTCTCCATCCTACCCTCCCGCCCTTTCAAGTATGGATTTGTTTTCAAGGGATTGCTGTAGAAAAGGAACGCTGTTGGGGAACACTTAATTGACATTTCTAGACTAGGAATGCATTACCACTCCGGTATTTTGGTCAACTCTCAATTATTCAGGGATGATTATATTTGAAGTTACTTGTAGTTCTCTTAATTGTTTTTCTTTCTTTTCTCTTTCTTTTTTGGCTGTCCTTTTCACTGCCCTTCAGCATTTCCAATGAAATCATATAAAAATCAAATCTGTGAAAGGAATGCAGTTCCTTGACAGTAACCCTGGTAAAGCTTGAGTAGTTAATACAAATGTAAATGGCTAACCGGAGGATTCTACATTTAAAACATCATAATCCTGCATACCTTCTGTATGGCACATAACATATTGCAAAGTCTTTCCACAATCATTTTCTCATTTTTCTGCAGAACTTAATGAATCACATGATTCCTATCCCCAGATCATAAATAACTCGTTGCTTGTTGGTGTGTACCAATCCACAAATGTGCATTTTTTTACAAATACTTTGTAGTTTTCACTTATAATGAACAATTGTTTTATGGCCCTTTAAAGATAATAAAATGCTTTTATAAATGTTTTATGTCATTTAATACTCACAGTCTTTCTCTGAGTTTTATTCACCTGATAGGGAAACTGAGGCCTAGAAAGAAGTGTCATGTCTAATGTCATACAATTGATAGGTGACAGATCAAGGACTCCTATTTTAGTGTTCTGATTCCAATTCCAGCCTGCTCCCAGATACATCCTATTGGCCTCTCAAATCCTAGTTACCCAATCAGCATCCAGCTTCCTCTCTCTCTCCACCTCGCCCAGCACTGGAGGCTAGGGAGTGATGATTATGGGAGAATATTTGTGGGTATACAAGTGCCTGAGATAATGGTCAGGGAGTGGGGATTGGGGAGGGTGGCACAGAATTAAGTGTCTAAAGACATCTGGGAGTCAATAGCAAAAACAGTAAATAAAGGAAGAAAACAAGGCCTCTTCCCTCTGACTGGTGTGAAGAACACTCAACTCAAGAGTCAGGAGAAACCAGCTGCAACTGTCCCATGGGCTGACAAATCACTGTTCACAGGCTATACAAGGTTTTACCCTCTCTAAGCTTCAGCCTCCTCATGAGTAAAATATGGGAGAGGCTAAAGACCCTCCCACTGTAAAATTCTCCTTTGAGTCTTTGAGATAATGAACAACTTCCACACCTGGTGTGTGGCACAGATGTAGAGTGGATTGGTGAGAATCCAGATTCTATTTTCTATGGAAGCGGCTGCCCCAAATTACATCAAGCCAGTTGCCCCTGTCTATTCTGCAGCTGCAGAACTGTGAGGATGGTCTGTACTTTGGGGTCATGCAAACACGAGCAGGCATCTCACTCTCTGAGTGTGTGTCCTGTGCACCTCTCCAAGTTTCCAATTCCTCATCTATGGAATAAGGATAATTAAGATCTACTTTCAAGACACTTAATAAAAATAACTAGAGTGACTAGAGTTCAATCTCAGGTCTGATTCTAGAGTCCCAGCTCTTACTATGAGGATTAAATGAGATACAAATGTCCAGGGCCCGGCACACAGACCCTATCCCCTCAGAACAGGGAGAGGAGGAATGCACTTTTGAGGTCACAGATCACTTTGAGAATCTGCTGAAAGCTCCCGCCAGAAAAATGATAAGATAATGCCAAATGAGAAAGTTCACAGCCCCCTCAAGTCCATCTGGGGCCTCCTGCAATGGACTTCAAGTTAATCCACCCTGAGAAAATTATACCTCTCAAACCAGGAAGGACTCACTTAGACGCTCACTTCAGCGGGTGGCTGAAGAGGTTGGCTGCGGAGGGAGGGGACGCCGGGAGGAGGCGTGTGCTTACCTTGAAGAAGCCCTTGCAGCCCTCGCAGGTGCGCACGCCGTAGTGCTGGCAGGCGGCGTTGTCCCCGCACACGGCGCACGTGCCCTCGCCCGACGACGAGCTCCTGTTAGGCGGAGACGGCAGGCTGCGGCTCTCGCCCAGCAGGCTGGACGCAGAGGGGGAGGCTGTGAGGCTGAGCGGTGGGAAGGCCAGCACGGCCGGCCTCTTGGCCATCGGCAGCCCGTACGGATGGCCCTCGAGCGCGGTGGTCTGGCTGCCCGCGGAGGCAGCTCCCAGTGACAGGCTGAGCGCGGAGGCGGCCGTCGGGTCGTAGCTGAGGTGGTGGCCGCCGGCTGGGCTGGGCGCTGGCGGGTCTGGCGGCGAGGGCTTGAAGTGAAAGAGCGGGAAGCGCGCGCCGGGCACACTGGGCACCGCCTTCATCGGCGGGTCGAGCAGCGGGCCTGGCGCGATGCAGCCCTGCGCCGAGGGCAGTGAGTCATCCCACAGCGGCCCCGCCTGAGGCGGGAAACCCGGCGTGGTGGGGGTGGACGGCGGAGACTGCTTGAAGTACATGGAGGTGCTGGGTAGCACCTCGTCCTCCGGGCCGGAGGGGGGCGGAATGGATGGCTGCTGCTGCTGTTGCTGGTGATGGTGGTGGTGGTGGGAGTGGTGGTGCGAGTGATGGTGCGGGTGATGGTGGTATCCGTGCGCGCGGCCTTCCTCTACCTTGATCAAAGGTCGTGGTCCGGAGGGCTGCATTTGGTACAGGCAGGAGGGCTTGAGTTCATAATTGCTGGAGTAGCCCTCCATGAAGGTACTGAAGCTGGGCAGGGATGTGGTGGCTGTGGCTGTGATCTCAGTGGTACCAAGGTCCATGGTTAGCTTGGCGTAGTCTGGGTTCATGATCTCCGCGGTGTATTCTGAGCCGTAAGTCTGCGCTGCATAACTGGAACCTGGAGGCGAAGGGCTATACTGGGCTTGCACACAGGGCATATCTGCAGGGACAGGGAAAAGGGTCTCAGAAGCATGTCACCACTCTTTCTAGCTAATAGGTAGCACTGGCTTCTTTGCTCTTTAATCTGGGAAATAGAGAGGAAGTGACATCCTTTCCTCCTTCTGGTAACATAGATTTAAAGCCCCATGTTTTCTTCTCTCCTTTCTTTCTTCCCTGACAGACTGTCAAAGGGGCCGCAGGATGCCAAAACTGGGCTTTCTTGGGGAGCTCTGTGCCCACCTTTCCTCCCTTGCCCTATCCTCCACCAGATCTGAGAAATTTGATCTTCTCTCACAGAGTTTTAAAAGTGGTTTCCAGCACTGCAAATTAATCGGAGTGAGCTTGGCCATTAGTTGGGAGGACAAAAAGAAAGCCAGTGAATGCCTGTTGGTTTATTTTTTGGGGAAGAGGCTACTGGTACCCCCCCCCAAGTCACACACATTTATTTATAAACCTGAGTTAAAAAAAAAAAAAGAGAAAAAAGGAAAAATAAAGTCCTACATGGGACTTACTGGCCAAGGGAAACAGTGACATTCTAACATTTTATAGGTGCCAACCAAGGCTACCCACACACGTTGTGGTTGCTTTCTCCCACCCCCTCCCCACTCCTACAGACAGGGCTATCAGCCTGCACAAACTGGACCCCTGTTGATGACTTCAGCCAGCTAGGTGGTGAGGTGGGAACATAGGCCCAGGAAATGGACTCGGGGGAGTTTGCACCATCTGCAAAGAAAAAGATCAGCAGCTGCAACAAAACTCCCACCAAACATGCTCTCTGCCATATATGGTATATATACATACATATATATGTATATATTTTTTCTCCCCAATTCTGACTAATAAAATACATCAGTGCCTGTTTTATGTTAATAGTTTACAGCTATCATAATAGGTGAGTTTGTTTACATATTTTATTTCAGCACAATAAGTACCCCTAGAAAAGAAAGCAGTTTCTTAATAGATTTAGTTTCTCTTCCAGTTTGACTACATTGAACCCTCAAAGCAACTGATATCCAGAGTGCTTACTATTATTGTTCAGAGAGGTTGAGCTGGATGAGAGGCCCTGAAAATTATTGGATCTAGTTGATAATTTATCTAATTACTTCCCTTTCTTTATGGCTAAATATAAATGGCTAAATGGGCAATTTCTGGTGGTTGGTTTTTCTGAACCAAAGGAAAACCGGGTGCTTATCATCTATATTTGGAGTCTATAGTGTAAAAGGTGTGACTAATAGAAAAGTGAGTATTTCACATTTCCTTTGACATCTTTCTCTTACCCACATTTCCAAATCTGATTGAGTCATGCGTATATAGGATGAAATCTTGACTTGAAAAAAGTTGATGAGGGCCTGTTGGAAGAAGCAGTGATGAGGAGAGGCCAGTTCAAGCCTTTATTTTCCAAGCAGGGCCTTAAAAACACTCACTAGTTTGAAGTTAAAGGATTACTTATCCTGCTGTCCAGTTGTTCGGATGAAATGAAAGGCTAATTATTTAAAAGAAAGAAATTGTTTGATGTTATATCTATTTTCCTCCCTTCAGACTGCTAGGATTTCTCCACTAGTCTTTTCTGTCATTCTTCCTTGCCAATCCCTATCTATTGCTCTTATGTCTTCCTGAGGTTTTCAGCTAGCTGGTGAGCTTGCGGGGACTGAGTTCTATTTATCTGCATATTTTTGGTGCCTTCACAGGCCTGGCACTTGGTATTCCTTTAACAAATGTATAAAGAGGTGTTACAAGGCAAGCTTGCAATCCTTTCTTTTACTGACTCAAATTCACTTCTTGGTTTTCAGGTCAAATGCCTTTCTCTTTCCTTTGAGCTTCAATAATCCACACTTCTGTACCCAAATGATTTGGGTTTTATACAAACAAAAATGCTCTGCACTGCTCTAAGTGATCCCATAACTCTTAAATGCATAAACTGGATATAAAAGAAGAGCAAAAATGAAGACATTAAAATGTATTAAAAGATCCTAACCCATGCCTTTTTCTTAAGAAGAATATTTTCGAGAAACCGCAACGCTTAATTTAATCTGGCTGCTCCACTCGGTAGCAACAGGGTGTGGTATCCTGAGGAGCTTCGTGCAAGCAAGCCACCTGTGCTGTGAAATGCTCGGCCAGCAGTCACTGCCCTGGCGCTGGGAACATAGTCCACCAGTTTGCCTGCTGGTTGTGTGGCTCCCCACCTAGCTCTCCCAGCCGGGGAGGAATAAGGCGTAGTACCTTCAGACCTACCTGGAGGATATCTTGTGCGCTGAATGGTGGGGCTGTGAGTCTCTCCAGCAGAGGCTGAGAGTGGAGGAGGCAGAGACGTCTGGTTAGTCGAAGCGGCGGCGGTGCTGCCCGGCTCCGCGAAGGGTCCAGTCTTAGGGCAGGGGCTTGCCGGGCTGCACTGTTCCGCAGTGGGCTCTGTGTGTACGAGGAAAGGGGACAGAGTTCAGAGTAAAACCGGGCTGCATCACCGCGGCCTGGGCTGGGCGTATTCGGAGTTGCTGGAGGCCTCTAAGAAATGCTACGTTAATTACAAAGAATAAGGGTAAGAAAGCAGTGCTTAAGATGACCAGAGTCCGGGGGCGAGAAGCATCACAGCACCTTGGGGGAGGTCGAGTAAATGTCCGCGCCCACCGCTCTCACCTTCGTTTTGTGACACCCAACGGAAGCTAAAAAACACGCAGCCTGACGTCGCCCAGAAATTGATCCCTCTGCCCCCACAATTGGTTCCGAGCTCTCGAAGTCAGGAAAACCGAAGAAAGGAAAACACTTGGGGAAAGAGTTCCGCCCGAATTCGAAGGTCCGTGAGTGTGCACGAGCGGAAAATAGTCATTTTCCAATCCCATCCGCCCCCATCCCTCAAACACAAATTTAACACGTTGCATAGGAAATGCACAAAGTCCAGAACGAATGCATGAATGCCTCGAGGAATTAAGAAAGTCTGCGCTTTTCATTCTAAATGCTAATGGAGCTTCGCTTCCACTAGCCGGGAGTTTCGGGGGCCAGGGGTCAAGCAAACAAAAGCGCACAGTGGCAATAGGTGCCCTCTGTAAGCAAGGAGACAAGGCGGATGGGAATCGCCGCTGGTAGGGAGAGCGGAGGAAGGCCCGCTGCACCCAGTGGGCGGTATCCTCGAGGGTGGGCGACTTCAAGGCTCAGGGCCATCCGGAGGCTCGGAGGGGGCATATTCCCGAGGGTGCCAGCGCCGCTCCAGGGCGAGCGTCTCCGCTTATCGCTTTAGAGAAACTTTGTAGCTGAAAGCGCAGCCCCGCAGGCCTAGAGGAAGGATCCCAGTGTCCCAAACTCCGGCCTATAGCGCCCCCTTTGCCCGGACCCACTCACAGCTCCAAGGGTGGGAACTTGGAGCCGAAATAAATAAAACCCCAAAATCCTCGGGGTTGCGCGGCCCGCCAGGGTCGTGTAAGTTTCGTTTCCCGCAGCCCCTGCGTCCTGGGCTTCCCTGAAGGAAGAGAGAGGGACTTGGAGCCTTCAGGTCCGGGAGGCCCTCAACGACCAGGAAACGGGGGATTCGCTTGCCACCCCTAGTCCCAGCCCCAGTCCCGGGCGATCTTAGCGAAAGCTTGCGCGAGCTCTAGCCAAGGTACCGACAGATCTTCCCACGCTGAAGCAGGCGCTTCCCTTACCACCCAACCCCCGCCCCTGAATCTTCAGTGGGGGTCTCGAGCAATCTCCCACCTCCTCCAGAAGGTGCCCGCATGCCCGCCCTTCTTCCGGGCCTTTCAAGCAGAGCCCTTCTCCGAGGATCCGCTTCTGACTCCGGTGGGCGAGGGTCGCGTCTTTTCAAGGAAGGGGCTCGCCTCGAGCACCAGCGTTCGTGAGAGAGTGCCACACGTTTCCTACAGCTGAGCCGAGCGCCCCTCTGCTATCTCCGCCCCCCCCCCCAGCCGCAAAACTGGCCGGTTACCTAGGCAAAGCCTCCGCGCCTGGAAACACGTTCCGCTGCTCCCGCTCGCGGCCGCTGGGGCCAGGAGCACGGAGCCTTGGCGTTGTAAATTAGGAAGAAATAACTACCTCTGTCAGAACCCCTTTCTTTCTCGTAGGCAGACGAAAGGAACACCCCCGTGTTCCCCTCCCGGTGGTGAAGCGCGTGGAAGAAACCGTGAAACGCACCATTGTGACCTGGGCTCCTCCGCGGAGTTTCCAACCCTGGGGAGCGGGGGCGGAGGTTGGGCGGGGGCAGAAGGAGCGAGGAGAGACCAACAGAAAGGGAAAGACAGATTCTCAGAAAGACTGAGGTAGAGGAGACAAACCGCGGGGAGAATTCCTGAGAGCGCACGGTCGCAGGGAAGGTGGTGGGTGGGTGCGGGGAGAGGGAGAGGTTGTGGAGACTGTTGTGGCCTAAGAAATCTTTGATATTCACATTAGAGCATCTCGTTCAGCTAAGATTAACCCAAATAAACTCTAACTTCATTCATTGTACACAGTAGCGGCGTTGGGCAGCTTTTGCTTTCCTTAACTTAGTTCCATAAAACATTTTTTCATCGTGGGAAAAAAAAATTCAGGAATGAATTAGTGATGCAATGACTGAACAGGCGCCCCGTACCTCTTTTCAGGCATCCCGAAGGCTCTGGGATAGCAGCCCAAGATTTCTGATTACCAAACTCCTTGTTGCCCTTTCCTCTGGAGTATCCGGAGGCATAAATAAAAGGCAATCTTCAAGAATGTTCTTTGGAATCAAGGGACAAACAAACGCTTTCTCCCTCACGACTGCCCAAAGCTTCCAACAGGTTCGAGAAGTGCCTTTGAAAGTCAATCTCCACAGGCTGCGCTGGCACCACTGTTCTGCTCTCACCACCGAGAACTTTCGTTTTTATTAAGAGTATAACACTCCAAGTAACTTCTCTAAAAGCGCGAGTTCTGTCATTTAAGAGTATAACATGTCTTTCTCACACGAGCCAAGCCAAGAGGAGAGGGAGATCGTCCCCACGCGTGTTGGGGCTCGGGAGTCCGCAATTACACCCGATTACTCCTGAAGGGAAAAGTGTAAACGGGCAAGTCGGCAACGCCGGGCAAACGTGTCTAGTAGAGCCCCAGGCTCATTTCAATACAATAAGTTACATTCTTACAATTATGCCCTCTTTCCTGAGATCCTCTGAGCACCTTTGCAAACTCCAGCTACTGCTGCCCAGGCCCCTTCCCTCCTTAGCTTCTCTCCCAGTCAACCAGCTCAGAGTTACCATTAAGTGTATTAACTTGGACCCATTGGAGCCCTTAGTTTTAATCCTAGTTAAAAGGCAGGAAAATTACTGCCGTTCATCACCAGAGCTGCAACTCCCTGCCGCTGCCGCCGCCGCCGCCGAGAGCATCATTACCATGACAACTAGAGCCGAAATACCCTGAATTACATTGCTAGAGCTGCTACTGCACAAATCCCGGTCCTTCTCTTTGTTAGAGGCTTTTCGCCTCTTCGGTGGCGGGGGCCGGGGGGGGGGGAGTGGAAATTCCACCAACTCCAGATATCCCTGCTGGCCCAGTACAGGGGAAAAGTTTCACATTGGAACCCACCAGCCGCTCCTTGAGCAAAGCCGCAACAAGGAGGTGAGGGGGTAAAACCCCACACTCAAAGTTGTCAATTTCAGGAGCGACGCTTCCCAGTACTCCAACTTTTTAACAAGTCCCCCAATTAACTGGGCGAATCTCATACGTACTTGAGTGCTGTGGCGGTTCCGTCTTTAGAGCGAGTTTCTAGAGAGCTGCCCCGAAATCTGCACTGAGGGGGAGTCACAGCTGCTGTCCTGGAAAGGCTGCGGTGCACAAGCCCAGCGGCTCCCAGAGGCGATGAGCGGCTGGCAGGGGATGCTGTGATCCTGACTCATGGGAGAGCGCCGCCGAGGGGTTCCGCGGGCGTCCTGGCTCTGGCGGCGACCAGGGGGAAGGATGCCGCCGCTGTTCCCACCTCCACGGCCACCGCCGGCGCTGTCAGCGTTGCAAAGTGAGCCCGGGAGGGAAGTCCGGCTGCCACAGGGCGCTGCACCCGCGAGGGCGCAGGGCGAGAGGGGTGTGAGCGCGCGGGAGAGAGTGGAGTGTGTGTGCGGAGCGTGTGTGCGCGCGTGTCTGTGTGTGCGAGTGAGGGAGCGGGTGTGAGCTTGTCTGTGTGTAAGGAGCGGAGGAGGAGCAGGAGCTGGAGGGGTAGGGGGCGGGAGGCAGGAGACTCCGCTCTCCCGGCTGCGCGTTCGCTCGCTCTCTCGGCACGTCATTTATGCCACAGGAGCCCTAGCGGCCTCTCCATAGAGTGCCTGGAATGCGAGACGTCAATGTGACGCCATGGGACGCTACGTCACCCTCCTCCTCCCTCCCCTGGCCCAGCCGGTTCCGCGTGTGCGAGGGAGGGTGTGTGTGCATGTGCGCGCGCGCGTTTCCCGACCGTTCGCCGGGCCGCACAATGGAAACTACTCGGCTCAGCCAGCCCCAGCCCGCGGGCCTTTCGGACCCACGCTGGCAACTCCTTTGCAGTGGCGCTGCTCGCCCCAGCAGGAGTCTGCGAGAGGGAGCAGCGGCCCGCCAGCGGGTCAGGCGGGACCGCCCAGCTGTCAGGCTCGGGTGGAGTAGAGTTGGAGGAGTGCTGCTGGCTCGACTCCGAGGCTGCCCCGAGGCAGGGAGCCAGGGCGAGGGGGTAAGGAAGAGGACAGCTCTTCCGAAAGGGAAGGCTCCGCCCGCCAGCTTCCCCTAGTGACCTGGCAGCCGGTGTAGGAGTCAGGCATAGACCCAAAGACTCCCTGAGGTGCAGCTGCACTTTCCGCCAGTTTTAAAGCTGTTTACGTCTCTCTGGCTCTCTGCGCCTAGGCATTATAATCCCTATCCTCCCATCATTTGCTGGGTGCATGTTTCGCACAGAGATGCAGATGGCTCAGAGAAGATAAGGTTTAATTTCTTTATATTTAAGGCGTAAGTTTCCTAACTGGACCCATTATAGCCCAACTGAATGCACATCCATCATCCGCGTGCGCGCTGCAGTACAAACTATTTAAATGTGTGTAAAACACACACGTGTTGAATAGCTAAGCGGGTCTGACTGTTGCAAGTCCCCCCCCCCCCGCCGCAATCTCTCTCCCCCCTGGCTCCCCTGTCAGAAATGGAACTCTCAGCTAGCACTTTCACTTTTTGATAGTTGTTGACGTCCCCCCCCCCATTTCCCATATTAAACATTTAGAAATTAATCAACAGTATTTATTAGTCCCTTCCTAAGGGCTTTGCTCTGGTCTCCTGGGACACATTTGTCATTAAATGGTGTGCCGAAAGCCTGGGCAACTGTGAGGGAGAGCAATTTCTTCCTGGAAATGAATTTAAGAGTGAAATTCTTGCTGAAAACAAAACCAAAATGCTACCAGAGTCAAAGGCTTCTAGTTCCAAAGGCTGCATCTGAGTGAAAGCAACGTCTTTTAAAGAAATGAAATTTTGAGGAGAAAATATTTGAGTGAAACAATGCAGACAGACATGGTCCCCACGTGTCTGCTTGAATCAGATGTGACATTTTACTTTTTTGACTTGTCACAATCTTCGTGTGCGGGGGACGGAGTGGGGGGAGGATCCCGTTGTCCACAGCACACGTTTCAGAATCGAAAAAGGTTCTAGCTAGCACCAAAAACTTGAAAACAAAATTAATATTACATATATGACACGGTATATTTCTTCGCCACTTCCACTTGAGACAGGGTGGTGTGTGGGAGACCGTGGGAGGATGCTCCGAAAGTTGACCCGGCGCCCAGGATTCGAGCCTTTGCACTGCCCTGGGTTCCAATCCAGTCTCAGAAGGAAGGAGGGCGCTGCTGCATTGTATCCATTCAAAGCCTGGGAGGTGGGGGGAGCAGGACCTGGAGCCGCGCGGCGCTGACGCACGCGAGGCGCGTGATTGACGCAGGCGATGTTACTAAATTCGGCGGTTGGCCCGGCCCAGCCGCCGGCGCGCGCTGCAGATAGCGGAGCAGGTTCTCCCTCGGTCACCCCCGCCCCTTCTCCATTCAGCACCGCGCGGGGCGGGGCGGGGCGGGGCTCGCCGGGCGGGGCGGGGTGGGGCGCGGTGCGCGCGGCCGCGCGGGGATCCGGCCGCACCAAATATAGTTGGGCCTGGCTATTTTTAGCCGGGCCTCGGGAGCGTGCGCGCCGCGTGAGGGGGCGCCCAGACCCCGCCGGCAGTGCGGAGGGGGCGGGGGTGGAGTCGCCATCTTGGACTCTGTTCGACCCCGTCTGGTGACCGGCGACGCTGGGCCGGGCTCGGCGCTGGGGGTCGGGGTGAGTGGGTGTGAGACGTGGGAGAGAGGGCGGCGCGGGCTGTGACGGGAGGGCAGGGCGAGGCGCGGGCGCTGGGTCCGCCACGAGGGGTGGGGCAGGCGGGGGAGCGGGGCGAGCGTGTGTGTGACGGACGGCGTTCCCCGCCCGCGGCGGGCCTGGCAGTCCTACCACCCAGCGGCCTGGCCAGCCCCGAGTCGCGTGGGGGCGGAGTCGCTCGCGGCCACCACTTCCTGAGAGCCGGGGATACCCCTCCCGGACGTCACGGAGGAGCCGAGGCGGCGGTGGCGGCCCGGGGCTCATCCTGCACTTGCATCACGGGTGCAGCAGCAGCTGCTCTGCTGCTTTGTGGCTTTTTTCCCTGTTGAGTAACTGCTTTGTTAACTGAAAATACCATGACGGGCCAGTGTGATCACCAGTTCCAGACCTCAAAGAAAGTGAAGCTGTCAGGCAAGAAGAGGGAGACTCCCTTAGCCGGCTGCGATGGTATCTGGTGGGTGGGTGTGTAGAGAAGCACTTGACAGTTTCCACGTATTACTTCTTGCCTAACTCTTCACCCCCAAGAAGGTTTAAAAATACTTTTATTTCCATGCTGTAAAAATTTCATGTGTTCTGCACTCCACCCATTCCTTGTTCAATTTGAAATCTCATGCAGAATTGGAATCTCTAAAGTAGGAGTCCTAGAATTAGGTACAGTTTTTAGGAAACAGGACATCTTTCAATGAATTTATTTAATAAGTTACGTTTTCTAAATGTTAGTATGTATAAAAGGTCCTCGCCCACTCAAGGTAGTTAATAAAGCTACTAACCAAATTTGTTCTTATGCATTGTGCTCCCTCAGTGACAGTTTTTAAACCTGTATCTTTGTTTACCTTGAATTAAAAAAAAATTCCATTTCTTGCTGAATATCTTCCGGTAAAGCATTTCTCTCTGTGTAGGTGTATCTTTCTGGATGTCTATGTTGGTCATTCTGTGCTTCCCTCCCCTCATTCCTTCCTTACACCCTTCCCTTCCTGAGTGTCAGTCACCAATCTTTGTTCCTTGATGGCTTTTAGGCTGAGGGCTGTTGTCTGATTGCCCTGAACCAGTCAGCTGGCTTGGTGCTCCTCTGGATAGGAGGCTGGACTGACTGTTGGAGAGGTTCCAGTGGTCCCTGATAAGTGGCAACGTTTTTGCACTCAAATGGAAACTCATGGAAGCAGAGACAAGGCTCTCTCACAAACTGGGACACCAGCCTCTGCTTAATCCTAGGTTCCTAAACATGCAGTTCTTTAGGTGACCTCAAACGGAATGGATCCTTCTCTTTTCTTTTTCAAATTAATATCTATTCTGTACCTTTTCAAAAGTCTGATTTACTAGAAATCAGGCATAATATTTTGTAAGTCTCAGTAACCTAAATTATCTTTCTGATGACTATTTTTTATTAAATTAAAGTTAATACTTTATAATTAACTCTTTTAGGAAATCAAGTAGAATAAGACTACCTTAATCTATGAAATGCTGAAAATTTACCTGGTTTGGTCCTTTTTCTAGAAGAGGGACATTCATGTTTATTTCCTAGTTTATACAAACACAGCAAAGAAAGCGGTTGCTTTTTTGATACTTAGGGCAGCCAGTCTGTTAAAACTCTTCCTATGAAGTAATTATTACAACTTCACTGGATAATTAACTTTTATTTTGGTTTGGTTTTGTAGGTATAGTCTGTCTACAAGAATGAAAGTGCTCTTTCTCTTGGAAAATAAAATTTGAAAGTTTGGGGGAATTTATTGTGTGTGTTACAAAACAATTGTTTTAACAAATTGGGACTTAAAACAGTTGCTTTAAATGCTCTTCTGATGAAGCAATGAATGTATAACTTGCTATTATGTAGAGAATGATGATGAGACTTCCTAATATAAAGGTTGGACGAGGAAAGGTAAATAAAAATTCCAAGCCAGAAGTTGTTAATTAAGGTGAATATAGGAAGGAAAATGAAAAAAATTAATGAGTCCAAGTTTTCTAGAATCAGTGAAGTTCTATACTGTATTTAAGATATGTACATAAAACTTAGTAACTTGAGCTGTTAACTTATACACTTAAGTGTGCTGGGCTCAGCATTGTGGGGCTATTGCAGTTTTCTATCTGACTTACCTGCATGTTCTCCCTTATCAGTTTTATCATTGCCAGATTGATCTTCCTAAAATACAGCTTTTGTTATGTTGCTCTTGGGTTCAGAAATCTTCAGTGGTGAGCATTGTCTCTACAGTAAAGCCCCAGATCTTCCACATCCTGGCCTCTTTAATTTCTACAGGGTTTCCTAGTCCTATTCAAACTTGTATCCTTACTGGTCTTCAAACATCCTTTCACCCTCCCACATTTGTTCATAGTTTTCCTTTTTTATGGCATTCCCTTCTTCCCCTTCTCTGCTTATTGAAATTTTACCCTTACCTTTAAAACTAGCTTGAGAAATGAACTCAGATTGTGCTCTAATTTTTCATGAAGTTCTTATTTTACTGCCTTCTTTTTGTGCTCTCGTGGCCATTGTTTATTCCCTCGTCAAACTGTAAGCTTCAGAAGTATTCCTTACACATCTCTGAGATTTCTGTGGTACCTACATTTATCATAGATAGTAAATTCCCACAAAATATTCTCCCATTTATATTTGAATGTGACTTGAAAATGGCCATGGTATAAGTATCAACTTGTATGAATTAGGATATCCTTGGCATGAATAGATGTATATGAGATCATATGTTAGTTTTCTTTATCTGAACTTTTGATACTCCTGATTGAACATACGTTGTCAAGGGGCCTGCCACAAGCCCAGACAGCTGCATAGTGATACAAGGAAATTGCATTTTGGTTTGTACATGTTATATCTTCGTAGGAAGATTTGCTATGATAATTTTTTCCTGATAGACATTTGGTTTGACACTTGTTCTACCGTATTTTCCCCTCTATTTGTACTTTCTCTTAGGCTGCTTCCTCTTAGTGATGAACTGGATGCTATAGGCTAGGAATTGTGAACATCAGCTGCTTTTGGAAAAAATTTTTAAGGTTTAGAAAATTGAGAACCATGACATCTGTGTATAACCAGTTAAATAAAAAAAATTCTTGAACTTCTTAGTTTTTCCAAAATGTATTTAAAGAGATCTAAAGGACTGTATATATATGTGTGCAGAAGAGATTTTGGAATTATGATTTGTCAGGAGTTTTAGAGGGCCATGTGACTTAAAATATTAAAATTTAACAAAGAAAAAGTAATATAATAGATTAGGAAAGACATTCTATGTTACGGAAAATTTTGGAAAAGAGTGGAAACCCAAGATGGAAAGGTTACTTATTAGTATAAATGCTAATAATATTTTAACATCTCATTAAATAATATTTTTCTATTCACTATTAAATAACAGGACAGACTTGCATTCTGCTTAAAAAGATAGTTTATTTCTTATGTTTTCCTCAGTCTCTGGTACATTCTGGAAGATCACAATGATTTGGGGGAGAAAAGTTATTACTCATGTGTGAGAAATCAATTCAGGGTGTTATTTATGCCTGTGAAATAAGATCTGCATTTAGCTAGAGTAGATGGATGAAGTAAATATCTCTTTCTGCATATAACTGCGCAACCCTTTCCCATCACCTAACTCTGAAAAAAATAAAAAATGATGTCTCACTTGTACAAGTTTAGTTCCTTCATCATATTCTCCAAGAGTGGGATGCTGTATTTCACAGAGACTGCTAGATTGCTTCTCAGAGGCCTAGATCTGGCTTTGCTGCAATGAAGCTGCCCCGCCTTGGGTAAGTTAATTAATCTTTTGGAAGGCCTTAATATCATCATCTGTTAAGTGATAGTGTTGGGCTCACTATATGATCTTTAAGGATTTTGTAGGTTGTAAAGTTGAATGCTTCTTTAGGTTAGTTAAATATTGTGAATCATGAATCAACTGTGGCCTGTTCTGTCACTGCCTGATTGCTATAGTCAGGAGGCTCACTAACTCATGTATTTAAGGTGTACTTATAGTAGTAGTATATTAAACAGCTTTGACTTGTGTGATAATTAATTGTAGTCATTGAGTAGCATCTTGGTGGCCTGAAAGAGTTAATGTACTGCCAGCATCACAGCCTTTGCCTGTCCATAAAGTAGAAGCAAGCAGAAACCAGGATAGTCCAAAAGTCATTTTATATTTAGCTTTGAAATTTGCTTTTGTGCAATCATTTGAATATGGATGAGTCACAAATTGACTTCATACAAATTAATAAACTTTCACTGGAATATATTCTGTTGTTTATTTCATTTTTTTTTCCTGATCTTCACTGTGTGCTAGACATAAGCCATTTCTTTTTAAATGTCGCAGCTAAGGCAGAACTGTCCTTTTTGCTTTTTTCCTAGAGAAGGACTGGTGGTAGTGGGGTTGCAAGTCTTAATATTATTTTTTTAGAGTGTAAGTAGGTGGAGAAAGTGAAGTTAAGTTAAGAAGACAGGTCAAAAGGAAAGTACTAAGTAGGTATTAAGTTGAAAAAATATTATCAAAGCAAGCAGAAAGAGTACAATAAGTTTTGTTTGCAAACTTGTTAGGTTTGCAGTTGGGTACATCTTTATGGATAAATAAAAGATGAGTGTATAGGCATTGGAAAATACCCTAATTTTAATACATTGCAAGTTGGTGTATTATTTAAGTTTGGATAGTAAAAACATGATTTGTTCATTAATTTAGAGCTATTTTTTAAATGCCATTTCTGCATATTTAGGTATCTGGTTTCCTGCTTAGATCATGTATTAGTGACTGATTTTGATTTTTTTTTTTTTTTTTTTTTACCATAATACATTTTCCAGTATTTATTCTGCATGTTTATAGTCCACTACTGGAAAAATTCCTCTCTAACATCTGTTCTGAATTAGTTCCCTTTTCCAGTTATGTTTTCCTATTTTATCAGTTGTAGTGATGAGAATAGAAACCCATATTTTAAAGATTTATGCTATTTAAATTTAGTAAAATTGAAATAAACTACCTTATTTTAATTTCTGAAAACGTCTTATTTTAAAGTCACACGTTAAATCACTATTTTCACTTTTAAAAAACAGTAGAATAAATTGGATAACATTCGATATTGATTGACTGTAGTTTTGTAGCACTTTATAGTTGTCAATTGACTTTTTAGTGACTTTCATATTTCAAAATCTTTTCGAGAGTACTTTTTTTATCTTAAAATCTTTTAAAATGGCTTTTTGTTTAGATTACCTTGGCCATATTTATTTTGGGGGATGAATTTATTGAGCACTTAGAGCAGTTCTTGGCACAGAGTAGGTTCTCTGTAACACTTGATGAATGAATGAAAGCAGTTTTTAAGAAGCTTTATTCAAAATATTCTATTTTCTTTATCTTAACCAGCCTCGTGACCTTATTAACTTTTCTGAGTGAGTTTTACTCGGGTAAGGCATAAGAGAGGAGCGTAGAAGGCCTTTTGTACATTGTTGTGCTGCTGTTACTACATCTCGGTGTCTCACTGTTCCAGTTGCCCATACTGAGGGCAGTACCCCTGAGTTACACCACTCTGTGACATCTATCATGTTTGAACTGTGAACCACTTCAGGTTTTCTAAGGAATTATACCACTTTTTGACCCCTAATATCCCCAAGGATTAATCTCTGGCTTATCTTTTTGTTTTGATATGCTACTTTTGCTATGACACTTTCACAAGCTTTGTGTTATTTCCTCTTTTCTTTGCTGTCTCTGCCCCGGGCATATACAACCTGTTCATCAGTGCGTTCTTCATGTAGTCATCCAACTCTAACTCTGACTTTGCTTTCCAGTTCTGAATGCTACTAGTCAGAGCTTCCAGGTACAGTCATTTGTCTACCATTTATCACTAACAGACTGAAGGGCTCAAGTGTACAGTATTATCTAGGAACTTGAGTTTTATCTGCTAAACATAAAATCTACTAAATATTTTAAGATTTAACTTGTGAAAAGTAATGCATTTACATAATTCAAACAACAAAATGTTTAGCAATGAAAAGTTTCCCTTCCACATTTGCCCTCCATCTACTCAGTTCCCATCCTTCCAGAGTTTTTAAATGCATATACAAATTCTCTTTTCCTTTTCTTTTTTATACAAGTGGAAGATTATACTTATTATTCTACTTTTTCACTTAACAGTGTATCTTGGAGTTCATTCCATAACAGGGAAAAATATTTAAGATATATTTCACTTTATCAACATATCTTAGAGATCTCTTCCACATCATTGTGTGGCCATAGCATTATTTAACCAGTCCCATACTGATGGACTTTTGGGAAAATTTCAATCTTCTGTTATTACAAACAATGCTGCAGTAAATACTTTTGTTACATAGATTGTTTCACACTTGTGAAATATGTTTGTAGGGTAAATTCCTATAAGTGAAATTGCTGACCAAAGAGTATTATCTCGTCATGGTAGTTTTATAAGTATGAACAAATTGCTCTCCATAGAGGTTGTACAATTTACCCCCCACCAGAAATGCTTGAGAGTGCCCGATTACCCATATTCTCACCAACAAAATGTGTTATTGAATTTTGTTTTTTTTTCTAATCGATAGATTAGTTTTAATTTCTATTTCTCTTATGAATGAGTTTGAATATATTTTTTCATATGTTTAAGAGCTATTTCCATTTTGTGAAGTGTCTCTCATATTCTTTGCCTGTTTTGGAGAGATGGGGTTGTTTAAAAATAACCTTGCGGCCAAGTTTATATTTTGGAGACTGGCTCTTTGTAACATGAGTTGCAGCTTACTTACTTCCACTCCCGCCCCCAGTTTGTCATTTGTTGTTCGTCTTTGCTTATGGTGTTTTTGCTCTGTAGATACCTTTTTTTAAATGTAGTTGAATTTATCAGTCTTCTCTTTTAGGACTTCTGGATTTTGTGTGATATTTAGAAAAGCTTGCCCCACTATAAGGTTATAAAAGAGGTTTCTGTATTGTCTTCTACAACATTTATGGTTTCTATTTTATGCTTAAATTTTTAACCCATTTTTCTTGTTGCATTGGTGTGAGGAATAGGTCCAACGTTATTTTTTGTCAAATGGCTACTAGTTGCCCCGACATTAGTGAATAGTCCATCTCTACATTGTTTTGCTTCTTACCAAGAGCATGACTGTTTTATCTAATCCCTACTTTGCCGTGGCTGAATATAAATACAGTTTTCTGTTTTCCTTCCTGTAGAACACCTTCTTCAATGGCAAAGATGTCTTTTACTGTGCTACTTCCCTGCTTTCCTCAGCAATACCAACAGCTGGCAGACAGTTAATATTTGAATGAATAGAGGCTGCTTTGAGTTCTTCAGGATTTTCCATTGAGCAATAACTGACTAAAAAGAAATCCTGACTATGATCAGGTTCCTTAGAAGATTGTTCAAACCAGAGATGTCTTCTGACTCTAGCCATACTAACCAGCTTTTGTAGAAACTGAAGTCTACTTACTACCTGGTTCCTTCACTCCTGAGGCAGTCCAATTCAGATTGCTTTCCTCTGTGTCAATGCATATAACCTGCATCTTTGCTGCTTCTGACAATATGGGATATTACCTTTTGTAATTTGCAGTGGGAACCATAATATGCCAGAAAAGTCATTTGCGTTCCCCATCATGCAGTGGCCACTCCAGAGAGCCTTATTTACTTGGGAAAGTGATTGTGGGTGAATAATTTGGGAACATGCATCCTTAATTTGAATCCCCAAAAGATTTAAGTTTTTCATCCAGGGAACCTAGGGAAAGCCCTAGCATTGTTCTACCTAGTGGGAAATGTCCAAGCAGGCAGATGAAACTGAATTTACTTGATTTCCTTATTAACACTTTTGAAGCTACTTGGGCTAGTTTTACAGCTCCTTGATAAAAGACTTTCTTCCACTTTGAACCATTGCTCCAGGTGATCTTTCTCTGTCAAACTTGTCTAGGGCATCTTGCCTGTTCTTTATTATTGAACCTTTTTGGCAGATCATATTTCTTATCTCTGCCTTCAGACTTTCCCCTGATGCTGGTAGTATAGTCTGTGTCCAATACCAATTCGATTTATAGTTATTTTAGCCAGATACAATTTAGCTAAAAGCAAACTGGTCAACTGGACAAATTGATTAAAACAATTATTTGGTAAAAAAATGAATTTCCTAAGTTACTAGTTTTTGAGTAGCGGTAATTTTAATGTATTATGGGGTGATTAAATACTTCCAATTCAACTCAATGATATGACAGCTAGGATATTACTAAGTGATAGGAATTTTTCAGCTTCATTATAACTTTATGGGACTACCATCGTATATGCAGTCTGGCATTCACTGAAATGTCTTTATGCTGTATTTGACTGTATTGTAATATGAATAATGTAAAATGTGAACCCCCCCCAACAAAAACAAACACTTTTGATTCATTTCCTAGGGATTTTTCTAATTTTTCTTTTATATTTCAAATTAATTTGCAGCTACGAGAGCATCTTTTTTGCTTATGATACCAAAAAGTTAAAACCAACCTAGTTGCCTAACAATGGGAGAATATTTGAACAAGCTTGATCTTAACTACCAGGCATAAGAGGTTAATTGGAACAACCAAAATATCAAGTGATAAGATAAAAACATGTTTCCTTTATTGTTTTTTTCTCCTCATTAAAAAGGCAGTGCATGTGCAGTACAGGACACTCAGAAAAATGCCGATAAGGAATAGAAGGACAAAAGAAAAAAAAAAGCCATAAATTAACTCACTCAGGAATAACCACTGTTGTCCTTCAATGTCTTTTCAAATATATTTTATAGATATAAACTCTGCATACTATTTGTAATCTGCCATTTTTAAGTATTCTCCAGTTATTGATTAGTCACCTTTGACCAGGATTAGGTTTTGGTTCCTTTCAGCCTTTTGTCTTGCAGCAGTGGGCCAGTCTACCTTAGTTGGGAGCAGATTTCTATTCTATTTTTCCTTCTGTCAATCTCGCCTAGGTCCACATGCAGACGGGGCCCCGAAGACACCCCTGCTTCCTTTAAAGAAGACAGTTTGTAAATGAAGCCATTCTACCAAGCCTTTCTATGAAAAGGGGCCCAGTTCCAGAATTCCTGTGGAACTCTTCCATTATGTATAAAATAATTTTTGGAGTTCATGCTTGACGTATATTATATGTATATGTGTAAATTAGATAAGGAAAATGAAGTGAGGGGAAGGATTAGATTAGGTCCCCACTAAAATGAAAACAAGAAGACATTGCAGCAGAGAAATTTGTTATTGTTGGAGGGAAATTATTTAAAGAGATTTTCTCTAACTCACTGTTGGCACATATATACCATGTGTTGTGCCCAAACCCAAGTCCATAGTAGATGTCACTAATCAGTCATGGCACTATTTCTCATTGGATCCAAACTCAGCTTCTGATCTTTTTGAATTGGTGTTCTAGGTATCCATTGGAGTTGCTGTGGAATACAAGTCTATTTACCATTCTTGTTCTACAATGTTGCATTATAGTTTTTTTTAAATAGTGGATTGAACAAGAAAGTTATAAAGTGTTATATCTGATAAATAAGTTTATGATGATATGATGGGATGTGAGCAAAGAGTAATTATCTGAATCTCAGGCAGAGCACATGCCTCATAGTTAAGATCATGGAGGCAGCATAATTAAATTATAGGTTTGTTATGGAGTAAAAACAGTGTCACAATAACACTCATTTTTATAAATTGCCCATGGTATGGTCATGGTGATTGACTCTGTGGCATTTATTCCACCCCAGATGATTAGTCTAAGCAGTCATGGTTAATCATATTTCCTTTGTCAGTGAAGGGTTAGGAATGGCCTGTAACCTATTCTGCCCGGTGAGATGTGAAGGGAAGTCTGGAGGAAGGCCAGAGAGCTTCCAGGAAAGGGTTTCTTATCCCTAAAAAGAGAGATAAGAAAGAGATGGTGCCTCTTTTCCTGAATATGACAGCTAGAACTGCCCAAGCCATTTTCAGAGAAACAAGCTTTGAATGAATCTGATTTAGAAGATGGCAGAGCAGAGAGAGAAGAAACCTGAGCCCTTGATGACCTCACTGAACTGCTGATTGTATTGTACTTGGTCTGCCTTACCTTCGAACTTCCAGTTCTGTGAGATAATACAGTTCCTTATTGTATAAGCCAGCATGTTCTTGGATTTTGTCACTTGCAGCCAAAAGCATTCTGAGTGATATACACACTTTGTCTCAAGCAAATTCACATCAGTTGGATTTGATTTTATTCTGATAAAATCAGGAGTTCTTCCCTCCCCCATCTTCTAGCTTCATAAAGTAATTATTGCAGCTTCTAGCTGGCTAATTCTTGCCTTAGTTTTCTTACAAGGTCTCTGCTTTAGACCAAGATTTTTTACAGAAAGATTTTTCACAGCACCCACCTCTTCTGGAGTTTTTTTAGATTGTTCAAATATCTGGTGGTGTGACTGCTCCTGTTTGTTGTTCATTCCTTCTTTTCCTGATCCTGATTCTTATTTCTCACTTTGATCTTGGTCTCTGTTCTTGTGTATTTTGCATCTTATGCCTGTCCTTCAGGTTGTTTAATAGATTTATTTTCCTCTCTTCCTTCTCCCCTCCACCCTCTTTCCCCAGATCTCTCTTACCCACCCACTCCTTCCTCACTTTGTGACTTGACTTTGTGGCCAGTGGTGGCTGTTCTAAGCAGATGTATATTATCTTTGCCAGAAATAATAATTAAATGAATAATCATACAGATATTTGGTCTAGACTGATATGGTAAAAAGGAAGAGTAGTCAGCACTTGGTCTGTTTTCTCATCTAGTGCCTTTTACTTATAGCATAGAATAAGTAGCACCAGAAATGATCTGGGGGTCAGGGCACTTGAGTCTTCATTATGGTTTCACTGTTTGCTATCTGAAAGATCATGGGCAAGCAAAGCCACTTAAAGACATTGAGTTTCTTTGAAATTTGTTACTAATTCTTGCCTAACTTTTTTTGTAGTAGTATTATGATTCATATGAAATAAAATGAACATGGAAATGAAAAAAACTTATTTTAAAAAAATAATACTCAAGCTTTATTGGACTTTTCTGATTATTTTTTAGTGAACTAATGTCGAGGTCTCTAGAATCAGCTCTGTGTAGCTTGTTAGTGTTTGTGAAAAGGCAATGGATTACAATGTGGGGCATAACAATAAAAGTAATTAGGGATTGAAGTCGATATTTTTGTGGCAGCTTAGAGCCTGAAATGAGAAGAAAGGGCCACACAATATGAAGGGGAAATAAAGGTCAGGATGTTGATCTTGAGGCTTATTTCTAGTTCAACCAGAAATTCTGGTGAGCTATGTTAGGGGGAAAAGAAACCAATAGACGAAACACTCCCCTCTAGTGGCGAGGAGCCAGATTCAATACTTGATTGCTCGGATAATTGGAGAGTAGATGACCTCTTAGGATTTTTATTTAAGTTTCCTAAGAATCCTGAGGATCTAGTTAGAATTCTTAGGGAAGATCTCTAGCTCCAGCTTTGTTTATTAAGAGAATTAACACATTTAATAGGATAGTATCTTGGCACTTTCACATGGAATCAACTGTTTGAAAAATGTAGAGGCTATGGTTATTGGAGAAGGTTCACAGTTTACTTTTATATAAGCCATTTAGAGATCATGAAAATTAGGAGACTTGTTGCTAAACTTATTATTTCTTAGATGATTACTTTTATATAAGCCATTTAGAGATCATGAAAATTAGGAGACTGTTGTTGCTAAATTTATTATTTCTGAGTCCATACAGTAGATACCTTTATAAACCTATTTGTAGGGGGATAACGCCTATATTTAAAGTTATGGATAATCCTGTAGAGCAGTGATTGTCTGTATTCATATAAAATAATGGCTGTGGATTTCCTAAGTATGCTTTTTGATTTAAAATTTTTGGTTGCAGTCTTGAGAACCAAATGTTTAATTTACATCTCAGGAGTGATTTAATTTTTACCTGTGGAAAGGTAGTGAAGTTGAGTATATTAAAATAACTTAGTACCCATGATTCAGTGGCTTGATAGGAACAGCTAATATATTTTTGAAGGATGGCTCAGCCTTCAAGAGTAAGGATGTACGTTGTTGATGATAATAATTGCATGTGATTATTACATTACAAATGTCAAAGTCCATTGAAGTTTTTACTGTTTCAGCTTCTGTTTGGAAAGAGTTCTTTTATGTTTACTTAAAGATCTCTGAAGAGGCAAAATTTCAATGAATAAAATTTTTATAGTACTCTTTGTTAGAGCTAAGGAAAATTTGAATATTATTCAACTCAATACAGAAAAGAAAGATTAAGGCACAAGAAAGTAAATTCTGATACAAGACGTCATTGTCAAAGTGCCATTTCTTTATTTTTAACGTCAAGCTTCCTTGCCCCAAAGGAAAGAAATTTGAAGCTTGCAGTAGAACCAGACTCTCAATAATTTAATGATGTTTCTTGTGAAATAAAAATGGAAAAATTCTCTAGATAATATAAACTTGTACATGGATAAAGTGAGATTATGAAGTTATTAAATTAACCTTCGTATATAACTTGTGGAACTAATATCTTTATGGTTATATTACATAAATATACCTGATTTCAGGAAAGAAGATCTAGGTCTGACAATAGATCAGAATCTACCTATTGGGGAAAACCAGAAATAGGAAGAGGAGGTTATTAATGGCTCATTGTTAGTTGAGAAAAAAATTCAATAAAGAATAAGGTCCATTAGAGAAAGAGTTATGTTTATGTTAAGTGAGTTCATAGATATTATTGAAGGCAAGTCAGGACTGATTTGTTACTGTATATGTGGGTAATAAACCAATTAGATGGTCTTTTTACTAAATTAGTGTGATATTAGTAGAAGACGTCTTGAGGGAAGTGAAATAGATAAGGTTAGTGGTAATTGTACCTTCATTGAAGCCTAGCATTAGTGATAGCTTAATTCTGTAAATAAAATTTGATATTAAGAATGGATATAATGTTAGCATTGCTAAAATTAGGCAAGTATTAATTTGTGTAAAGTGTTGCATCAGTTAAGTCTGAATAAGGAGACATCGCCAAACTGAATTTGAAAATGCAGATAAAGTATAAGGATATTCATATTTGTATGGAATTTTATAGTATTTGGAATGTTTTCACATACGTGATCTCATTTGATTCTTATTAGAACTCAGGGGAATAGTAGCATAGGTTTGATTATCTCAATTTTGCAAATAAGGCATTGGAAGGTCAGAGAAACTAATAAACTCACTGAAGAGCAAATAGGAACTAAATAACAGAATGGGACTTGAACCCAGGGCTTCTTACCAAAATGTTGTTGTTTACTGTATTGGTTTCCCATGCTTACTGTAACAAATGACCAAAATCCCAGGGGTCTGAACCAATAGAAATTTATTCTCACAGTTCTGGAGGTCACAAATCTGAAATCAGAGTGTTGGCAGGGCTGTACTTCTCTGGAAGGTTTAGGGAAGAATCAGTTCTCTGCCTCTTTCAACTTCTGGTGGCTGTTGGCATTCCTGAATTTGTGGTCACCTCACTTCAATCTCTGCCTTAATGGTTACATAGTGTCCTCCCATGGTCACATAGTGTCCTCCTTTTTTCTGTGTCTTTTCCTCTTCTGGCTCTCTCAGATCTCTCTTTGCCTTTCTCTTATAAGGATTCTCAGGAGGACTGAAAAGCCAGGATGATTTCCTTATCTCAAGATCCTTAATAACATCTGCAAAGATCCTTTCTTTAAATAAGGTCATAGTCACAGATTCCAGACATTAGGACATGGACATATCTTTTCAGGGACTACCATTCAACCCACTACATTCTTTATATGCCATTTAATTCTGTATCTTCCTTTTGGATTGAAGAAATATTCTATCTGAAGATGGACAATGGATAGGGAAATTTTAGCTAGCATATAGAGAGGAACAGTTAAGAAGATTATTTCTGGTTGGTGCTAAGAGCTTAGTAACCAAAATTGAACTAATTAACGCAAGAGTGTCACCAAATTGTTACTAGCTTTTGCATTCACAGAACTATAAAAAAATGGGGCTAAATTAAGTTAAAGTAACATCTGACTATTCATGATTAACAATATTAAAAGTTGACTTTTTTGTTTCTTGTGAAATTGGGCTAAAAGGTGTGTGTGTGTGTGTGTGTGTGTGTGTGTGCGCGCATGCGTGCGTGCATTTGAGTGTGTGTGTGAGTGATGCATTTTAATGGCTTTAGTCAGTATGATCAGTTTCTTACATCACATGGGTATTCTAATTTGGGTCATATAAATCAAGATCCATGTATGTAAACGTTGAGGGAAGGCGAGTCTTATTCACAGATCCCTAGTGCAGTTCCTGACACATAGTTGTGCTCAATTTGCTGAATGAATAAAATATCTTTTTATGACATCCAAATCAGGCAGCTGCAAGTTCTTTACCATTTCACTTTTTGGAGGGTCCTGAATGTCAATAGCAATAAGATCTATGATTGTAGGAGAGTCCTACTAACTCTTAAGAGATTTTACTGCGAGTCCATTTACTTTTGACAGAGCCTACATCTTGTTCATCTCTGATAATCTTGAGCTCCAGACCAAAAAACTGTTGTCCTTGCCTTGTTTACATTAATAAAGATCAGCGAGATTCCTCTTGCCCATCAATTCAGTTCTCACTAGCATGAGCTCAGGGTACCACGACAAGTGTTGGGGTGAGACTCCTTGTACAGTTCTTTAGATTATTAGTGCCATACCCTAAGCTTTTGAGAGGGTTCAGGCTTTTGTCCTCATCTGCAAAATTTTGATGTGTTAAGAGATAGAACTCCAGCGATTCTGTGTGCCAGACTTTTCTGTGTATTAACTCAAATACTGCTTCCAACCGACCTTGAAGCTAAGTACTGTCATCATCTTTACTTCATAGAAGCACAAAGAAGTAACTTGCTTAAATTCACACCAAAATTTGAACCTAGGTAGTCTTACTTCAGAGCCTATGTTCTTATCTGTGTCCAGTGCTAGCCACGTGCTTATTCATTTTTAAGTAACTTGTTCTTTATTTTCGGAAGCTTAATACATTTTTTCTTTTTATACTTTAGAAATTTCACCAGGGTATGTTTAAGTTTATACCTTTTTTCATTTATTCTGCTTGGCACTCAGTGAGTGCTTTTTAATCTAACAACTCTAGTCTTCTCCTGAGGGAAGTTTCTTGTACTACGTTTTGGTTATTGCTTTCTCCATTAGGGTTCTTCCTGAAATTCTTTTATTTATAATTAGGCCTCCTAGACTTGCCTTCTAGTTCTCTTTTCTTTTTATTCAGGAATTTTATTTTTTTCAATTTTTGCTCTGAATAGTATGATAACAAATTTGTTTTTCAGAAGGGTCTGTTCTACTTTTTACTTTCTGAATTGACATTTAAAATTTATAAATCATGTTTAAAGAATTTCCTGGTCTATTATTTTGTTCTGAGTATTCCTTTGCATTCAATAGCATATAAAAATACCATAACTGAGTACACATGGTTTATTTTAGAAAGGCAAGGCTATTTCAACAGTAGGAAGTATTAATGTAGCATATCACTTTAATAGATCAAAGGAAAAAAATCTTAGGTTCATTTCCACAGATACTGCAAAAGTATTTATTTGATAAATTGGTGCCATTCTTAAAAAAAAAAAAAAAACAAAGAAAAAACAGCTATTGATAATCCAGGAAATGAAGAGTACTTTCTTAACAGCCATAGGTATGCTTAACATTGGAATACTTAAGCAACATTTCTTAAGTATGTCCTGTGAACTGTGGATCTGGGCTTTACATAAAAATGATGTCTTGGCATACTAGGGTAAAGCAAGATGTTGTAACAAACACCAACATTTCAGCAGCTTCATAAAGTAGAAATTTATTTCTCCCTCATGTTATAGTCCAGTGTGGATGTTTCTGGTTAATAGATGGTTTTTCTCTATATGACGATTCAGGGACTCAGGTCCCTTGCATCATGTGGCTCTACCGTTCCCTAGGGCCTTGAAAGCTTGCTTCTAGCTTGTGGCGAAGCAAAGATAGGGTGCAGAATGCACACACTCTTTTTAATTCCTTTGACCTGGACGTGACAGATACCATTTCTGTTCATGTTTCCACATTCTGGCCAGACTAGTAACCTCATCTGTCTGTAAGAGATTGTGTGTGTGTGTGTGTGTGTGTGTGTGTGTGTGTGTGTGTGTGTGTGTGTTGGGGGGGGAATGGGAAATAGTATCTGGGTGAGCAGCTATAGGTAGGGAAATAGACATTCTCATTTGTAGTTGGCAGGAGGAACACCTTAACAATGGAGGACATTGTGGTAATATCTTTCACATTTTAAAATATACACATTCTTTGACCTTACAAATCTACTTCTAGCAATTTTTCCTGCAGGTATATTTACATATGTGTGCATATTTATACTTTAAGGATATACTTGGCAATACTGCAGTTGCAAAAGTTTGTAAATGTTCTAACTGTCCATCAAAGGGGACTGGATGAATAAGTTATTGTATGTCCATACAATGGAACATTCTTCAACCACTGAAAAGAACAAGGCAGTGATATGTGTATTGCCTGAGGAGAGAAGAGCGAGGTAAAAAAAACTGTGTGCATGGCTACCATTTATTTAAAAAGAATTATACACACAAGCTCATGTATTCATAGAATATTTGTGGAAGGATTAGAAGAAACTGGTAACAGCGATTACTTCTGGTTAAAACTATAAAATAATGGGGGTTGGGATGGAGAGAGACATGTTTTTACTGTATACACTTCTACACCTTTTGATATGTGCCTATTTAAACAGACATAAAAGTCAGTTGTAGAAATATAGTAAATGACATGGAAGAATGGTTGTAGTATATTTTTGCCTGAAAAAGCTGCTTACTGAAAAGAATGTACAGTGTCTCATTTTTATAAATAAAATTTTAAAATGGCATGTACAAAAACATAGTGGCTTATTTGTGATTTTTTGCTTATCTGTATTTTTTTATTTTTTAATAATGAACATGTATCCCCTTTGTAATTCAGAAATTTATAAGAATAAAAAAGAAACAATGAAAACTTTTCCTAGGAGTCCCAGTTAACCCTGCCATGAAATCTTCCCCCATTTCTCCTGTTAAGATTAATTAATGCCTCTTTTTTTGTTTCCGTGCTTCATTTTTCATACATTCATCATAGTTTGAACTGCATTATGTGCACATTTGGTTCACCTACTCTGTGCATTCGTTAAGGGCCTCCATCATACCAAATTCACCCACCAGGTATTTCTGTCTGTGCCAAGAACAATCTTTCCCATTAACAGGTGTGCAGTAAATATTGAGTTGGTGCTTAAAGCTGGGAGCACAGTGAGTAAAGTGTGCATTTTGTTCTTGTGTAATGCAACCTGTATTCAATACTGTACCAGATTCACTCACTCTTTAGTAATGCCAGTGGCTAATTAGGTTCAGTGCAAAGCATGTAATGATATTGGTTGCCTCCAGGGATCTCGGTCTCTGCATCCTAAATTAGTTAGCTTGGGTCTGTTATAGAAATATATGTAGTGAAAAATAACAAAGTTAAAATTAAAAATAAACTGCTGCTGATAGAATCCCTGCTGTGATACAGATGAGTCACTCCTATCTGCTTAGTATTTTAATTTACAGCATTTTCCTCCTGTTTTTCTCTCTATTCCCTCCATTTCTATCCTTTTGCTACAATCTCATAAATATAGTTGTATTTTTGATGTGGTCATCAGGGATCAGTTATGAATGAATGAAAAATACAAATAGAAGAATTGGGAGCTGATAACATATTTTGCAGCAGTAAGATTTCTTTTAATTGAAAATTGCTTGAGAATAGATTTGATAGTCTAGATTCTCTGCAGTTTATTATTTTATTGCCAATATGTAGTAATCCTTCATGTTTCTTTCTATGTTCTAGTCACTTATTATACCCCAAAAGTTCCTTCTAGGGCTATTCAGATATTTTCTTACTGGGAGGTCCTCTGCATATATCCATTGATCCAAGTACTACTTTCCCATAGAGAGTCAGTTCAAATGCCACCTCCTCAAAGAAGTCATCAAGACCATCTCAGTCAATTTCATTCTTTACTCCTTCTATTAAATTGTTATACCTCCATTAGAGCAGTAATTAATTTATTTGTTCACTCATTCTGTACACATTCATTGAGTGTCTGTTGTGCATAAGTTTTTCTGGGAGCTAGGCTAAAGACCACTAGGAAGCTTAGTGGAGGAGGTAGATAAGCAGAACAATTTCAGTATAATGTAGTAAGTACAGTTAGTGTGAGCATGATTCTGCGGAAGAACAGAGAAGTGGCATCTGATCTAGAAGGGGATGGGGAATTCCAGAAAGATTTGAGTTGAATATTGAAGTTTAAAAGCCGGAGATAGGGAAGGGATTTTCCTCAACTGATGGAGCAACACATTATAGGCCTTGGAGATGTGAAATTTGTCTTGCATGTTTGAATAGTGGTAAATAGCTCAGGTTGAAGTAGGGAAGGTTGACAGTGGCAAGAGAAATGGCTAGAGAGGCAAGAAGGGTTGAAATATGATGGGCCTGTTATTCTAAGCTAAAGATGTAAGCTTTCTGAAGCAATGTAGAGCCCTTGTAAGATCTTATATAGGGGAACAATGTAAATAAGCCTTGCCGTCTGTGAGTACCTTGAGGGCAGGAATCAAGTCTTATGCATCATTATATAACCTTAGCACCTAATAAAGAGCTTAACACATAATAGAGGCTCAGTAAAATTGAATTAGATATGCTGGGTACCACTCCAATTTTTTAAAAAAATCAATTTATGTGAAATAATAGTGTTGAACACTTTTTGCATTCCATCAAGTCTATAAGTATTACCTAGTCCTTACAACTCTCTAAGGTAGGTATAGTGCCTTAGAAGGTTTAAGTGAAGGGATTGTAGTATAGCAGTCTGCTTTCAGCTCCTCCATTTACTGGTTTTGGACTTAAAAGTTACATATGTGCCTCAGTTTTCTCATCTGTAAAATGATAATAGTGATACCTACCTCATACTTCATAGGGTATTATAAAGATCAATGACACATGTAAATGCATGTAAAGTACTTGGCAATATAGTTGCTATATTGTTACGTGCTCAATAAATGTAATTTTTAACTATTACTAAGAAACTCCAAAGACATAGGAGCAGTTAGTGGTGAAGAAAGCCCTCTGATTTCAGAATCTTTAATTACTATGTTATAACTGCTTCTGTGGTTATAGTGAGATATAAAGAATGTATTCTAAAGCAGTGAAACAAAATGAATGTCAGTCAACGTAGGAAATACCATTTGGGGTAGGGAAATCTTAGGGGCTCTTCAAATGACTCTCACTTAAGGAACTCTTCCCTTTGCTACCCTACTTGAACGTAAGGGATTGATAGAAGAAATACATCTTTATAATTTAGGTAAATGATATTAAGTCCAGGTTTATAATGCACATGGCTAATGAAACTGGAGAATATCTCAAAAAAAGTCTTCCTTCGGGAGTTGGTCTGCTAGTGCTGACACCTGGTATACCATGTCAAGTTTTACTGGTCTGTTTTCCTTCTTCATACTCCCTAGATTTTTCCAACTTTAGGACCCAAGTGGGAGTCTTATGTTGGAGGATGTTGTGCAAACCACATGCGCAAAGAAAATAATTTACATTTTTCCTTTCTTAGCTTCTGGAACATCAGTGATTCCATCCTCCCACTTCTATTGGGCAGAAATTGAGGTATTCTCCTTATGCTCCCTCATCTTCTCCAAAACCCACCAACACACACACACACACACACACACACACACACACACACACTCCTTGCCATACATGTCAGAAGGATCCAACATAACTACATTTTTTTCTGATTCTAGGACTCAAGAACATACAAAGTCTTTGGTCATATAGGGACCCACCAACAAGTCACCTTTTCTCCATTCTTAGTCTTCCCTCTCTTGAGTGTCTTTTAGCTTTATTTTCTGTTTCTTTACTCGCCATTTTATCCCTCTATCCCTTTCACAATGCCTGACATATAGTAGACATTCAATAAATTTCTTTTGAAAGAATAAAAGAAAAGCAAGAGGCGTGGTATGTTCAATAGCTTAATGATGTTCAGTTACAGAAAAATGCAAAAATATTGCCTTATTAATTTTTTTTTTATGAGAGCAGATCGTTTTTAGCAAGTATGCTCCACCTTCACCTCCACTACCACATTAGAGCTCACACAACTTCTAGATTGATTTGAGTACCCTGAATATGGTTCTGGTAGTAAAGGAACTGAGTGGATATCTCATAAATGGGTCTCCAAGTTGGAGGCAGGTATGTCTCATGGTACCTGTTATTTCTTCAGGTTCTTTTGCAATTTCATGACTTCACAGTGGAAAAGTTCCTACAGATTTAAGTCAATAAAGGAAATTAATGAATCATTGGAAAGATACTACTTAACTGTTAGACAGGTGGAGAAAATAATCTATGGAAAGTAGAAGATATCCAGAAAGCTCAAGTTTATTGTTTTAACTCACTTTCTAGGTTTAAAACCTCGGTAATCACTGGCTTCTATAGACTTCCTACCAGGAGCTGTTGGGATGTAGACAGCAGACTTAACTCTCTCGTTTCCAGTTTTTGAACCGCTTGCTATTATCATCAGTTATATTTGAAATTGTAGTAATCTCTCATAATTGTCCTCAGACCTCAGCTCTCCCATACACACTTTTTTCCCACTAATTCTATTAATTTGTTATAATTTTGAATTTGAATTGGTTGACATCATTTATTGATCAGGGTGCTAAATCCTGAAAAATTATAGATATCTGGCCCATGGTCCAGAATAAGTAACCTTCATAATTCTGATATCTCTAAGAACTCAAATTTATGTAGACAGTGATGCTCAGACAATCCTCCTCTCATTGATTTCCTAGGAAACCCTTTAGAAATGTAAAAGAGAGGCTTAAGCTTTAGGACCTCATCTTTGCCTGAAATTCCAGACTCCTGTTTCGTGTGGCATGTGATGATGTACCAGTGGACTGTCTGGACATGCTTAAAGCAATGAACCTCATCTTTAAGAACTTTGGCCCTGGATTTCATGCAGTGTACTGCAACACGCAGAAACACTCAATGTGTGTCCCAAGATAAACATCTCTTGAAGCCCAGGCATCGTGTGTGTGTGTGTGTGTGTGTGTGTGTGTGTGTGTGTGTGTCTACATCTACACCTAGAGGGAGTTGCCAAGACTTCAAGTGAAAGTGATAACCAGGCTTGAATTTGGTGTGCTTCACACACACACACACACACACACATCTTGTTCACTGCCTACTGTATATCCAAACTTGCTTAAGAAATTATAAAAAGAAGACCAAATTAAAGGTAAAGATTAGAGCAGAAATCAGCCAAATAGACAGTAGAGAAAATAACAAATCCAAAAGTTTGTTCTTTGAAAAGTATAATAAAATCAATGAACCTCTACTATGATAAGTATAGAAAACAGGAATTACCAACATTAGGGATGGAAGAAGAATATCACTATAGAACATACAGACATTAAAAGAATAATAAAAGAATGTTATAGAAGTTTTATTTCAATAAATTCAACAAATTAGATGTTTTCAAACTCCTTTAAAACACAACTTACCAAAACTAATACAAGATGGAATAGAAAATTTGAATAGCCCTCTATTTAAAATTTTAAATTTGTGATTTAAAAATCCTTCCTGTGAAGAAAACTGCAGGTCCAGATGGCCTCTCTGGTGAACACTATCAAACATTTAAAGAAGAAGTAATACGAATGTTAAACAAATTCAGAAAATAGAGGAGGGAACATGTCCTAACTCATTTTATGAGGCAAGAATTACTCAGATACCAAAACCTGAAAAAAATATTTCCAAAAAAAATTTGCTGATCAGTATTTCTTATTATGATTGACACTGCAATAGACTAAATATGTCCCTCCAAAATTCGTATGTTGAAATCCTAATGCCTAAATATGCTAGAGAAGTCAGCAGTTTATAACCTGGAAGAGAGCCCTCACCAGATGTTGTATATGTTGGTACCTTAATCTTGGACTTCATAACCTCCAGAACTGTGAGAAATAAATGTTCGTTTAAAGGTACCCAGTCTATGGTATTCAGTTACAGCAGCCCAAACTGACTAAGGCAAATAAAAATCCTTAATGAAATATTGACAAGTTGAATCCAGCAATATATAAAAGGATTAATACATCATTTTCAGGTGGCTTTATTCTAGGAATACAAAATTCTTTAAAAATGAATGTATCTCACAAATTAACATAATAAAAGAGAAAACCTTACAATCCTTTCAAAAAGTACGGAAAAAGCATTTCACAAAATTTAATAATTTTTTATTCAAATCAGGAATAGAAATTTCTTTAGCCTAACAAATAACATCTACAAAATACTTATAGTAGCATTATATTTACCATTAAATATTCAAAGCCTTCTGCCATGATTGAGAACAAATTATGGTTGTCCTCTGTTACTACTTTTATTTGATATTGCACTGGAACTCCTAGCCATTGCAATGAAGCAAGAAAAAGAAGTAAAAGCTATAAAGCTTGTAAGGGAAGAAGTAAAAATCTATTTCACCTAAACATGATTCTTTACAGAGGAAATTTTAAGAAATCTACAAAACAACTACAAGAACTTATAAGTGAATTCAGAAATGTAATAGGAATTTAGGAAGTTCACCGTGATTTAAACAAGTGAATTAGGTCATAGATCAGCAAACATGGAAAATGCAATTAAAATATAATTGTTTTAGATAACACTGAAAAATGTAGAACATGTAAGAGATGGATCATAGTCCCAAACAAAATCAAGACTATAAAGCTTCTCGAGGAAAACACTTGAGTTAGGCAAAGATTCCCTAGAGAGAGCATAAATAGCACTGACTAGAAAGGAAAAAATTGATAAGTTGGAATTAAAAGCTTTGCTCATCAAAAGTTACCATAACAAAAATGAAAAGGGAAGACAGACTGGGATAAAAGATTTACAATACACATCTCCTACAAATCAATAATAAATAGATTACAACCCATTACAAAATGGGCAAAAGGCTTGAGCGGGTAGTTCGTGAAAGAAGATGTACAAATAGCCAATAAGCACATGAAATCACTCAATACCATTAGTCTTTGGGAAAAAAGCAAATTAAAATTACGATGAGAGTCTATGGCCATGCCACCCTGAACGTGCCCAGTCTTGTCTGTTCTTGGAAGCTAAGCAGAGTTGAATGGGAGATCACCTAGGAATACCAGGTGCTGTAGGCATAAAAAATAAAAATATAAATAAAATTACGATGAGATACCATTTCATACCCACTAGAATGATTAAAAGACAACTATTGGTGAGAATGTGGAGAAACTTCTGGGAGTATAAAATTATACAATTATTTGGAAAAAATTTTTTACAGTTTCTTATAAAGTTAATCATATACCAGTGCTGTGGCCCAGAAATTCTTCTAGATATTTATCCAAAAGAAATGCAGATATATGCCCACAAAAGGACATGCCTAAGAATGTTCAGAGCAACTTTTCATACTCCCCATAAACTGGAAAGAACCTAAATATCCATCAACAGAAGGATAAATTGTGATATAATTCATGTAAAAGAATACTATTTAGGAAGGAAAAAAATGAACTACTGATATATGCAGCAACAAGAGCAAATGTGAAAAACATGTTGAGTGAAAGAAGCCAGACACAAAATAATACATGCTGAAGAATTCTATTTATGTAAAATTCTAGAATGAGCAAAATTTATGTTGATCGAAATAAGAGCAGAGGTTGCCTATGAGGGTAGATGGTAATTTTCTGGAGTGATGGAAATGTTTGATATATTGACTGGGATGGTGGTTATATGAGTGTGTACATTTATCAAAATTTCTTTAATTGTACACTTAAGTTTAGGCATTTCATTGGATGTTTTACCTCTCTAAAAACCAAACTGACAATTAACTGTATGTCATTATAACAATGACTTGTTTGGGCAGAAGTTATAGTAAAGAACCAATAAACAAATGAGTGGTAAATTATCAGGCATAGTAGATTTCAAGGCAAAATTATTATGTAAAACATTAAATAAAATGAAGTAATACATTTTGTATTGGTAAATGGTAAAATTCATAAGAAATATTTATATTTGGAGGATACAGCACTGAAATATATAAACCAAAATATAAATATAAGGGAGATTTGGGATGACTATAATATCTGCAGCTCAGGAATTGAAAGAATAAGTGGAGAGTAAGTGGATATAAAAATGAAGATATATAAAATTTGAAAGAGAAAAATAAATGGTAAATATTGAACTCTATGCCCTATAAAAGACTTATTTGTTTCCTGACATCCACATTAAGCATTTATAAAATGTGATTATATTGTGGGCCAGATAGAAAACTTTAATTTCCAAAAGCAGAAAACTCCTGTATGTATGGGCAAATAGTTTTCGATGAGGAGCCAAAAACATACAATGGAGAAAAGAAAGTCTCTTTAATTAATGTTGCTGGGAAAATTAGAAGGGCACATGCAAAAGAATGAAACTAGCCTGCTGTCATCATACACCAAAATTAACTCAAAATGGATAAATGACCTAAGTATAAGACCCAAAACAGTAAATTGCATAGAAGAAAACATAAGTACTAAACTCATGGACCTTGGATTTAGGGAGGATTTTATGAATTTGACCTCAAAGGCAAGGGAAGTAAAAGCAAAATAAATGAATGTGACTATTTCAAACTAAAAACACAGCAAAAGAAACCATCAACAAGACAAAGGGGCAACCAACTGAATTGGAGACGATATTTGCAAACAACGCCTCTGATAAGAGGCTAATATCTAAAATATACAAAGAACCCATACAACTCAACAACAACAACAAAATAAACAGCACAATTAAAAATTGTGCAGAAGACCTGAACAGACACTTCTCCTAAGAAGAAATACAAATGGCCAACAAACATAAAAAGATGTTCAACTTCACTAGCTATTAGGGAAATGCAAAACAAAACCACAATGAGATACCATCTCATACCTGTTTAAATGGCTATTATCAACATGACAAGTAACAACAAATGTTGGAGAGGTTGTGGGGAAAAAGGAACTCATACACTGCTGGTGGGACTGCAAATCGGTGTAGCCACGATGGAAAACAGTATGGGGGGGGTCCTCAAAAAATTAATAGAATTACCATGTGACCCAGCAATCCCTCTTCTGGCCATCTACCCCCCAAATTTGAAAACATTCATCTGTAAAGATATATTTACCCTAGTGTTCATTGTAGCATTATTCATGGTGGCCAAGACATGAAACAACCAAAATGCCCTTCCACAGATAATTGTATAAAGAAGATGTAGTACATATATACAATGGAATATTACTCAGCCATTAGAATAGATGAAATACTGCCATTTGTGACAACATGGATGGATCTTGATATTATCATGTTAAGTGAAATAAGTCAGAAAAAGTTGAGAACCATATGAATTCACTTATTTGTTGGATATGAAACTGAAAGCAACAAACGAACAAGACAGAGACCCATGGACACAGACAACAGTTTAGTGGTTACCAGATGAAAGGGGAGAGGGAGGAGGAAGGTAAGGTTAAAGGGGGTCAAATACATCGTGACAGAAGAATATTTAACTTTGGGTGGTGAACATACAATGCAATATACATATGACGTATTGTTGAATTGTACACTTGAAACCCATATACTTTTATTAATCAATGTTGCCTCAATAAATTTAATTTAAAAAATCTGTAGTCCACAGTCTCTGACTACAATACCATAAAATTTGAAATTGATTAAAGCAAAAAAAAAAAAAAAATCTGAACTCTAATAATTTAAAAGACACTTTTCTAAACACCTTTTGGGGGAAAGAGAAAATGTATACCTTAATGACAATAAAAACTGCTCTTAAAAATTTAAGGGGAGCAGATTTGTTGCCTAAAACACTTAATATAAAATATTAAAAAGGAAAGAATAGATGATTGCAGAAATTAAAAATATAACAGTGAATACAACTGAGGATGTAGGAAATAGAAACAAACACAACTATATCAATCTCATCTATGAAAATTGATGTAGATATTTTGTAGGGACATTAGAAAATTGATTCTTGTGCTATGGTAAACATATTATACCATAATTATGTAATGTAAGACTTGAGATTTCAGGAATTTGTGAATAGTTTAATGTGAAATTTATTAATATAGTTTATTATATTAAACAGACTAGGGACAAACATGATGCCAGAAAGGTATTTAATACAATTTACTACCTATTATTGACTCTTAGTAAGGCGAGACCAGATTTTTTTTAACATACTAAAGCCTATTCATGAAAAATTAAGAATAAACTTAATGATGAATCTTAGAAACATTTCATTAAAGATACCAAATATTACTGAAAATATTTAGCATCATTAATAGGGTTCTTAACCATTGTTTTAAACAGAGAAAAATAAAGTATAAATATTGGAAATGAAGAGACAAAATTAGCGTTACCTAAAAAATACTTAGAACATACAAGCTAATCAAATGACAAATTTAGAGCTAATTTAAATTTTTGGTAGGCTGTCTGGTTAGTAGGTGTGTGTACCCATACACATTCATACAAATCATATATAATGCATTATATATGCATATGTATGTGTGTATATATAATATGACATACATATATACGTGTTGGTTTCACATGCATATATGAACCACCACAAACCAAAACAAACCAACAGACCAGCTAGAAAATATAGTAGAAAACACAATCCCTTTCACAATTGCAATAAAAAATACAGAGACCTAGGAATTAATTTAGCAAGAAATATGCAGGACTTTATGAAGAAAGCAGCAGAACTTCCTGAGGGATAAGAGAAGACTTGAATAAGTGGAGAGACAGACCATATTTCTGGATTAAAAAAACTCAAAGTTATAAAAATGTGAATTTCCTCTAAATTATTCTCTAAATTCTAACCAAATCCTAATGATAGGTTTTGCGAATTTGACAAAATGACTCCAGAGTTTAGAAGGAATTAGAAATGTTCAAAGATATCTAAGAAAAATATTTTTAAAAGTAAAGGAGAATGACTTGCCCTTTAAGTTACTAAAACATGTTGTGAAGTTATGATAATTTGTTCTGTGTAGGATTGGTTCAGAAATAGGCAGATCACAGGAACAGAATCAAAAGTCAAGAAACAGTTACATGTGTATATTGTATTACATACAATGAAGTTATAAATTCATTTAAATCAGCAGGAAAAATGCTGTATTATTTAAAAAAAAATAACATTAGGTGAGGCACTTGTTCAGTTATAAAAATCATTTGGAACTTTCCTGCTCCGGTTGTTCTTTACAATGTCAAATTCTAAATTTCAATATTTTCCCCATCCTCTGCAGCTGCTTACAATTCACTTCATGACTTCATTGTCTGAAATTTCTTTTATATTCTTTTTGGACACAACTTCATCTTCTTCCTCCCAGCATTTTTTTCCTAAATCTGTTTTCCAACTGATAATTATCTCCCTTTGCAGTGTAAGATCTCACAAGTCTTTTTGGCTTCATGCATGTATCTACCTTAAAAAGCTCTCATACTGGATTGGACAAAACAATCTTTTTTTTGAGGCCTATTCAGGGTGGGGTGAGTGGATGGGATCAATTCTCATTAGAGAACTGCAGAATTTCCTTTGCGGGCATAAAAGAGAAGAGGCTATGAATACTCTGGTGTTCATATTTTTGTCACCAATGGAGTTAAAAACAAAAAACAACCCGTGAACTGGAGTGCAGTCATTACAAATGAAACCAAGGCAGTGATTTTTCAGGCTGCTGGGGTACTATTAAGATGGCTCAGAAGCTGCCAGAGGTGAACAAAGAGTAGGATTAGCAGACAGAGCATGACTTCTTAAATATGCTTTAACCAGAGCAGTATTTGTATATTGAGGGTTCACATAAAAATGTGTTTCAGGAAAGGTTACTGCTACTAAAAAATTTGAAGATCACTTCTTATAAAAACAATTACATGATAAATATGTTCAGTAGGAAATAACTGATTTAAAAAATAGCAGGATTTGTAAATAAAATACATGGCTACAAAAAGCACTTAATAGTAGTTATATCTGAGTGGTAGAAAGTGAATGATTTTATTTACTCCTTTTGTTTATTTAAAACAGTTAATAGTGATAACATTTAGATACAGCAAAATGCACATATTTTAAGTGTACAATTTGATGACTTTTCTCATACGTATACACCTATATAATCACCACCCAGATTGAAATATAGAATATTTCTATCACCCCAGAAAGTTCTCCCATGTCCCTTTCCAGTCAATAGCTTCACTCTCCACATCCCACTAGAGATAAGCACTATTTTGACCTAGTTTAGATTTTTTTGTCTTTTCTTAAAATTCTTGTAAATGAAATCATATAGCATATACCTTTTGAGTCTGGATTATTTTGCTTAACATATTTCTGAGATTCATTTATGTTGTGTATGTTAGCAAGTTTTCTTTAATTTACTGGGTAATACTCTATTTTATGACAATACCACAATTTATCCTTTTCTTTTTGTTAGACATTTGGGTTATTTACAGTTTTCATTATTAGGCAAAGAGAGGCTCTGAACAGTCTTACATGACTTTTTTTGGTGGACATATCCATTTCTCTTGGGCATATACTCAGGCACAGGATTACAGGATATGCGCATCTTTAACTTCAAAATCTTGCCGAATTTCTCTTCAAAATGGTTGCATGAATTTAAATTTCAATTAAACAGTACATGAGAGTTGCCTATTCTCTTTTCTCTACCATGATAAAATGAACAAACATGGCCGACTTTCCCCTGTGGGAAGATGAAAACTAAGGCTGGGGTAATGTGTCAAAATCAACTGTCATCTGGTCCAGCATCCAATCTAAGAGAAACATGCAGAGAGTAACAACAGGTCTTGGGGTCAGCAGTTGTTCTTAGTGTCCATGTGTGTCTGGGTTGCAAGCCCAGGAGTGTGGGAGACAGTGAAAGTTGTGGAAAGCCATTCTCAGGAAAGAGCTACAGACATTAGACAACTTAGGATTGGCTAACTACTTAGGATTCCAACTCCTTCAAGGAACCGGAGGATCTTGGATAGAAGGGATAGATTCAGGAACCGGCCATATACTGAATGGTCAGGTAATTCAGGTTTCATTTTGATCTTTATGCCAGCATCAGGGCTTTTTGTTGCTTTGCCTTTTTGGGCACATGAGATAGGAAGCCTTTTACGTGCCATTAAATCTGGGCTCACCTGAACCTGCAAGTAGAAGAACTGACAGATAAGATGTGCTGATACAGACAGGAAATCGGTACCCCAAGCCCAAGTGTGCAATTGAACCTAATCTTGCATAGTTCGTGTGTCAGTTTTCCAGGCAAGAGCCTATCTGAGCGCATGGGGGAAGCTGGATCCGTGTGAACCAAGTGGATGTTGCTGGCCAAGATAAGTGGAACTGTTCAAACTAAGTAGATGTTGGTGAGCCCTAGTAATGACAGTGACGGCGAGGCCCAATTTTCAGGTATGACCCCCATACAGGTTATTTGCGTTTGGTCTGGTTAAAGTCTGCATTCATAGGCCTCCCTGGATGATGTAAAAATTTGTTACTGATGACCCAGAGTTCAGCTGATTCTGACTCTACTTCCAAAACATATCATGAATCTTTTTGCTTCCTTCCAATTATATTGCCACTTTAGTTGAAGATACATATTCTTCAGTAAATTCCAATAGCCTTCTTTGGTCTCCTCCTATCAAATTCTGCCCCACTCAAATTCACTCCACATAACACATTACTCGTCTGTTCATGTTATTTTCTTTTTTCAAGTCACATTGAAAATTCAGGAGCATGTATTTGAGAGTAGATAATGTGGATACTAGAAAGTGTGTCAGTTTGAGAGTTATATGTCTTAGGTTCTAATCCTGGCCCAACCACTAACTGTATGACTGAACAGTTCTTCACTCCTGCCCCCAGGTCTCAGTTTCCTCACCTGTAAATAAAAGGATTGGACCAAACTAGGAAGTCTCTAAGGGCCATTGTAAGTCTAATATTCTGCGATACTTCGTGGGGCTGATTCAGAGGATTTCTCTTGAGTTCTTGCCCGGAATAGAGAGAAGCAAGACCCTGGGATGGTGTTTCAGTCAGTTTTCCTATCTTTCTTCTCAGAGATGGCTGGCATCTTTGAAGTTTTAAGACAATTCCTATACAATGAGGAAAACCATATGAAAATGTTCCAAGAACATTTCCTCATTTCAGCAGGTGTGCCTCGAGGACTGATAATCCCTGTGGTTTCATGTTGCTGATGCAGGCTCCTGTCATGTTCTCTGCATTGCTTCATTGCATATTTTTCTTAGGATTGTGTGGATTCTCAGAAGCTACCCAGTCCAGCCCTGTTGGTGGAAAGTAAGTCCACAAATTCCCATGGAGTACCACTACCATCTTTGTAGGAGTCTGATTGAGTGGTGGATATAGACATATACATTTATTCAGTTATATCTTTTAGAGTATAAGTCTTATGGCACAGAAGTATACACACATTGTACAAATGTCAATTTCTTGGTTTTGATAGTGTACTGTAATTATACATGTACAACCATTAGGGGAAACTGGGTAAATAGTACAGGGGCTCTCTCTGTTATATCCTTGCACCTTCCTGTGATTCTTTAATTATTTAAAAAATTTTTAATTAAAGTCTTTATAAGGTAGTTAGTAAGACTCTCTAGGGTTGATTCCATAACATTTTCCACAATTGTCCAAGTTGAGGCTTTTATAGATAACTTGACAATGCAATAGCTTTTCATAATTCCGCAATTTCAACTATGAAAACTGTTCCCAAGGAATTTTCTGCTGAAGGCTCAACCCACCTATTCAGTGGCCTGGCACCAAGGCCAGCCTCAGTGATAGCACTGTGTGTGCTGGTCTTTCTGGGTCCTTGGAGTACATATCAGGTCCCATCTTTCTTGTCTCCATTTTTAGGCACAGCCTTCTCCAGCGCTGTTCAGACAGAGGACCATGGAGTGCCCTGGCCATTATCCCTCCCAGATCTCTGAGGAGAGAATCCCCAAATGACCACTGTGGCACACGGGGTGAGATGTACCCCATGGTCATTTAGGGATTCAGTTAATCTGGAATCCATTCTTCTCTCGGTCAAGGTGGAGGGTGTCAAGGGATGAAGAGAGGGTGCTGAAGGGAAGAGGAAAGATTAACAGCCCCCAAAGATGTCCATGTCCTCATCCTCAGAACTTGTGATTACATGGCAAAGGGGAATTAAAGTTGCAGATGGAATTCAGGTCACTAGTCAGCTGACCTTAAAGAGGGAAGTTGTCCTGGGTTATTCTGGCAGGCCCAGTGTAATCACAGTGACCCTTCAAAGTAAAAGAAGGGGACAGGAGAAGAGAGTCGGAGAAAGAGACGGAAGCAGGATCAGAGAGATGCTATGGAAGATGGCTTCGAAGATGGAAGAAGGGACCACGAGTCAATGAATGTGGCTGGCTTCTAGGAACTGGAAAAGGCAAACAAATGACTTCTCTCCAAAGCTTTCAGAGTGAATGCATCTTGACTTCAGTCCAGTGAGACCCATGTCAGATGTCTGACACATAGAACTGTAAAATAATAGATCTGTGTTGTTTAAAGACACTGACTTTGTAGTAATTACTGATACAATAGAAAACAAATATACCATTGCAACACATAAGGTTTCAAGGTAAGAATTGATTGAAGGATGTTTAGGGGTCAAGAATCAGAAGAGTCTTGGGGCTGGATGGAATGAAATCTGAGACAAGAGGTGATCATTGAATAGAACAAGAAGGCTAGGGTTTAGGGGGCATGGTTTTGAGGAGGAGAACAGTGCTATACCTGGAGGGATTGAGTTAAGAATCAGAAAAAGAGAGGTTCAGCTCAAGCAGTCAGAGAAGCAGTTTTGGGGATTTGGAGTACATGGGAAATAGCATAGCGAGGTGAGACTTGGATGGGGAAAGGGTATGTGGGAAAAATGGCTTTGTATTAAGCTAGGGAACAGAAAAAGAGAGTGGACAGAGCATGGGGCTAGGAATCGAGGACTCTGGATTTTAGTCATTTTGCTGGCAGAGCTGCCTGACACAGGTAAACCTTTGAACCTTCTTGTTCTCAGTTTTCTCGAATGTAAGATGAAGGGCTCAGAGTGTCGGGTTGCTCCAGACTGAAACAAATATTACACGATTTGGCGAAGGATCTTGCTGAACCCTTTAGGAATAACCTGTGATTATGTCATTTCAGCTCACTATGTTAGTAAGTCAGTGTCCTTAGGACACAGCTCAATGCAGTGCATGTAAATGACAGTAGAATGTAGCTTCCCCCTTAGTAGCATAACATTGTTCCACTCATGAGTGTTCACTGTATTGCTTCAACATAGAAATTATGACCGTGGCATATACAAGTTTCCCCGTGATTGAAATGTTTTGCATTTACAGAGTTGTATGTAGATGAGGCTTTTCGTGGGGAAAATTCAAAGCCTTGGTAAATTGGCATCTCCAATTCCTTTTGGGCTAGACAGGGAGTAGCCATTTGAAGTTGGCCAAACAGAGAAACCCAGGACTATGGATCCCCAAATCTCTCTTAATTCTTAAGCATTAAGTATTCCAGAATCCTGAAATACTGAATTTAGTAAAAATGTCTTTGCATTCTGTTTGATTTTGTACACTTTTCAGTTTCTCACAAACCTTTTACTGACAGAGCATCGTAGCATCTGCCAGTGATAGGGCAACCAGAGGGTTTGGCAGCTTGTGGGTGGGAGTTTCAGGGTTTGGGGACTTGGCGGCAGTTAGATTGGGCTGTTGGTGTGGGAGGATGGAACTGTGTATTGATGATGGTCTTGGCTTTTCCTAAATCACAATTGCATCATATGAGATGGCTGAATTATGTTAAGCTTTACAAAAGCCTCCTGGGAAAAGGGCAAAACTGGTTTTAGTGCGTAAGAAATTTATTTATGGCAATTATGGTACCAAACTGAGACTGGAGACGTTGAGAATCTGGACCGTTTTCTGGTAGAGAAAAAAATCTATTTTCCTTTTGTAAGTAGGAATCACATAGCAGAATCACTTGTAGTTACAGTGGTTTTTGAACGTCTTCTTGTCCTTTCAGTAGGGCAGCAGGTAGGATATTCTTGTCATATTAATTCAGTTAGGCATGGCTTCTGGAAAGGAATTTGAGGGAAACAAAAGAATAAGGGTGAGTGGAAAGAATATGCCGGCTCCTGGGAGGTGGTTTGAGGATGTCAAATATGTGGCCAGGTTTCTTATGACTCATCTGCACAGCAGAGCCTCATGACTGGTCCTCCTGGAAACACAGGGTCACAGCTTTCTGTAGTGCTAAGATGACTCATGGAGAAGGGGGCCATAGGTCCCATCACAGGTTTATCTGATATGCAGAAATGTGACTTATGTCTTTGATTATTTTGATGTTTTAACTTGTGCTGCCTGATTTCTAGTGATAGAATGCCATAGCAGAGAAATAGTATTAAATAATTTTTTTTTCAAACAAGAAGATTAGGAAACTTGAGTATACGTCAGTCATCTATGCGTATTATACTCTCAAATGGGTTACTTTTGATAAGTTTTTGATAAGAGTTCTTTCAATATAGTATAATATAATGCAGTGTATCTATCGATAACTCAGTTGGGATATATTAAATACTTTAAATTTTTCCTGGTCACTTTTAACAAAACTGCAGAATTTTCTTTTCCCTTCCTTTAATGGCATCTTAATATCAAAATAATATAAAATTAATCAAAAAGTAAGTATCAAACATCCTGATCATGAGTAAAGTTCAGTCTAATACTGTTTAAAACTCCAGTATCATGTCCAATTTAAGACTCTCTAATCTATTGCTTAAGAGACTCAAAAAGTAGGTTGAAGCGGGTGGGTTGGAGGGGGCAGGGAGAGAAAATGGGAGGGGAGGAGAGAGAGAGACAGGGAGGGAGGGAAGAAGGTGGGGAGAGGGAGGGATAGAGGGAGAGAGAGGGAGAGAGGGAGAGAGAGACTGCTTCTGAGATATTCTTTCCTTTTCTATCTGTCATGTAGATCATCCAGGACTGGGGCGATGGGCCCTTGGATAGCAGAGGTTACAATAGTGTTACACACTTGACCACCTGCTAGTTGTGGGAAGGCGCCCGTGGTCTTACTCAGTTCACTCTGGTTCTCTCAGCTTTTAGCAGCCTCTGTTGATGAAGTGGTGCCTATATGATGTATTCTTATTGAGGTCAACCTGATCCACTCTGTCAGTAAGGACTTCCTTGAGAGGGGCAGCCCTGCCATGGTCCACAGTTGCAGTTTCATTTCTGGTGGGGCATTACCTTATTTGTCCTTGCTGCCTGGATAGTTCTTTTTGTCACTTCATCCCTCCTCTGTTATGTAGTTTGTTCTGAGGACTGTTAGAAAACACTGAGATTTTCTTCCATACCTTCTGTCATAAGACAGGGGCAGAGGTGCCACACATCATTTTCTTCCCAGGTTTACTACTTCCATGGTATTTATGCTTCCATGGGGTGCTGCTGTGGGGCAACTTCAGTAACCCTCTTGCCTTCAGAAATCTACAGGGAGCAGTAGACATAAGTCTCTGTGTTCAAGTGCATGCCCCCATCATCAGGCCAAGTCCTCCCTGGAACTCTCTGACCAGGCTCCACTCTACTCTGCTCCTGGCACAGCGAGATGCCAGTAGTCTCCCTTTCTTGTGGCTACTCTCAACCCTGCAAGGAGTTCTCTGGGGGTGGCACATCCCCCCTCCTTCCAACTAACTTGGCTTTGTAGGGTAGAGGGGAAAAATTTCCTTACTATAAACACTGTACTCTCCATTCTCCCAAGGCCGAGGACGCCAATCCCTCTCTTCTTTCTGCCCAGTCTCTTATGTGGACCCATGAGGTTTGGGTTGATGGCTCTCAGTCATAGGTTTTCTTTTGCCCACTAGTAAACCTTGAGGGAAGGTATCTGTCTCTTTAGATATGGAGACTCGTTTCCTGTAGATTTCATCTACAAGACCCTAGTGCCAGTTCTGGAGCCACAGGAAAGGTTCAACTCAACATCTTGGCATACTAATGTCTGGTTTTATATATGACTGTGTTTTCCTGTCAGTTTGTGGCCTTTCAGCATTATGGGATGATGTGGCATTTTTTTTTTTTTTTTGTATCTGCCAATTCATATGCCTAGAAAATTCTTAGAAAGTAATGGTTTATAAAAAGTAATATATGGTTCTGTTTACTTCAGTACTGACTTGTGTCCCAGGAAATAGTTGATTTCCCTGGCTAGATGCTGTAAATGCAGTAGGGCTTCATATTTACATTGTTTATTATAATAGGGATTTATTCTGTAAGTTAAATTATGTTCTTCAAGATGTGTTCCACATAATAAAAGCCCAGGGAGGCATATTGGAGTTGAATCCACATGGCTAGAGTCAGCAGCTACGTGAGGCTGGGCAAGTCACTTAATATCTTCCTCATAGGCAAAATAAAAATACTACTACTGACTCATCTCAGAGGGTTATGAGGATGCAGTTGAATAATGTATGCAAAGCATTTAACATGATTCCTTGATCATAGGAGGTGTATAATAAGATTAGCAACTTTTATAAATATCTTTGTAGATTTGATTAAATATCAATAATGCCATTTAATCAATATAATTCTACTATGATTCAAATAAAAACACATCAAATTGGCCAGGACTGAGAATTCTACTAATTATAAGGAGGCCTATTATATGTCATATTAGCAGGAAAAGGAGAACAGACAACAGAGATTAGGGGCTCTATCTAAAAGAATGGGAGACAGAAAGAAATTAACTTTGTGTGGTGAACACACAATGCAATATACATCTGACATATTATTGAGTTATACATTTGAAACTTCTATAATTTTGTTAACCAATGTCATCCCAATAAATTTAATCAAAAAATAAAATAAAAACCTGGGAGATACAAGATAGGGATTATGGTCAAAGAGTGTGGATAACTCAAAATTAGGCCTAGCACAACAAGGATAAAGCTTGGTAGTTACGGTTTTGAAAGAAAAAGTCCAGAACATATCTCAGAGGATGGGCTACCTGGGATTGTAGACCGGAACAAGCCAAGACGTCTGACAGCAGTGCTGCTTGGAGCACGAGAGAAGGTAATTCCCTAGGGCGTATCTTCTTTTGCCAGAGGGATCCTTAAACATCTTTTCCTTGTGATTGACAGGTCTCACATCCTCTGTTAATTTCTTTTCTACTAACTCTGGTAGGACTAAGTAGAGTTGAGCACTTTAAAAAAATTATTGTTAATTAGATAGGCAAAAACCAATCTTATTCACATTTTTACTTTTTGATTATAAGTGGCTTTTTACATATAACCCCATATGTTAGTTGTTTGCATGTCTCCTTTTACAAATTATCAACTCATGCTATTTGTAATTTGTTTATTGAAAATTTAGGGGTTTTCTTATTAATCTGTTCCTTCTCTTGATATATTGACTGTGTCAGTCACATTTGCTGTATTTCTTCATTTGTATTTACCTTTTAATTTTTGACTTTACAATTTTAGAATATATGGAATCAACAAAATGAAAAGGCAGTCTATGGAATGGGAGAAAATATTTGCAAACAATCTATCTAATAAAAGATTACCGTCCAAAAAATATAAAGAACTCTTATAATTCAACAGTAAGAAATCCCAAATAACCTGATTAAAAATGTGATAAGGACTTGAATAGACATTTTTCCAAAGAAAACATACACGTGGCAAACAGATATATATATACACATACACACACACACACACATATATATGTATATGAAAATATGCTTAATGTCAATAATCATCAGGAAAAGCAAATTGAAATCACAACGAGTTATCACCTCACACTTATTAAGATGACTGTTTTCAAAAAGTCAAAAGATAACAAGTATTAGTAAGGATGTGGAGAAAAGGAAACACTTGTCCACTGTGGGCAGGAACGTAAATTGGCATAGCCATTATGTAAAACAGTACAGAGGTTCCTCAAAAAATTAAAAAATGGAACTACCATATGATCCAGCAATCTTACTTCTGAGTATATAACCAGAGGAAATGACATCCATATCTGGAAGAGATACCTACACTCCCAGGTTCATTGCATCATTATTCACAATAGCCAAGGTATGGAAACAACCTGAATGTTCGTCGACTGATGAATGGATAAGAAAATGTAATGTATGTAATGGAATATTATTCAGCCTTAAAAAAGAAGGAAGTCCTGTCACTTGCAACAATATGGATGAAACTGGAGGCCACTATGCTGTGAAATAAGCCAGACAGAGAAATACAAATATTGCATGCTCTCAATTATGTGTGAATCCAAACAAGCACAAACAAACAAAGCTGATCTCATAATTGGGGAAAAGAGAGGATGACAAAAAAGGTAAAGTAAAATGATGGTTGCCAGGTATGAAGAGAGAGGAGACGGGGGTCATGGGGAATTATTGTTTTATGAGTACAAAGTTTCAGTTTTTCAAGATGAAGAGTTCTGGAGATGGATAGTGGTGATACTTGCACAACAATATGAATGTACTTAATACCAATAAACTATACTTCAAATGGCTGTGATAAATTTTATGTTATGTGTATATTACTACAATAAAAACATTGCAAAAAGACAAAAATTGTAGGAAATATGTTGACACATAAGAAAAAATAAACATGTGTTTTGATATTGCAGAGATTAAACAGATAACGATAAGATATTATGATGGAAAACAGTTTGGTGGTTCCTCAAAGAGTTAAACAGAATTACCATATGATCCAGCAGTTCCACTCCTATATATATACTGGAAATAATTAAAAACAGGGACTGAAGCAGGTATATGTACATAGCAGCATTATTCACAACAGCCAAAAGTATAAATAACCCATATCTATCAACGGATGAATAAACAAAAAGTGATATGCACATACAATGGAGAATATTATTCAGCCATAAAAGTAGTGAAGTTCTGACACATGCTACAACATGGATGAACTTTGAAAACATTATGCTAAGTGAAATGAACCAGACACAAAAGGGCAAATGTTATATATTCCCCAGAATATAAGATAGTTAGAATAGGCAATTCACAGAGACAAAATGTAGAAGGTTATCAGGGATGCGGGGAGAGAAATACTAATCTTTCCACATGTGGACAAAGCCCAACACCATTGGTGTTGACAAGAAACAATGCATATCATGTTCAGTTTTATTAGCAGGGAGAGGTGAATTAAAGAAGGAAATCTGCTTCCGTACTATTTGTAGAGCCATTAATTGTTATTATGTCATATTTGTTCTTATAATAATACCTTTCTAAACTATCCTTCCAAACTGGGCTGGTGGCTGTTAATTCAGTAAATTCAATTTTCTGAAGGAAATCTGCTTCCGTACTATTTGTAGAGCCATTAATTGTTATTATGTCATATTTGTTCTTATAATAATACCTTTCTAAACTATCCTTCCAAACTGGGCTGGTGGCTGTTAATTCAGTAAATTCAATTTTCCAAGTGAGACGAGTTGCTGTTGCCTCAAACTCATGAATATAATGCCTGGTGGTATATATAATTCTTCCATTTTCAGCCTCGTTCATCAAACCAAGGCAAGTGTCCAGAACTGCGAGATTGAACATGGCAAAGACTGGTAAAGATTCTTGCTTAATTTCACTAATAGATTTTAGTTCTTCACTTTAACAATGTTATCTCTATCTACATATAAGACTGTATTCAGAGGGTGTATATTTTATAGAATACTTTGGAATTGTTCTCTAGATGTTATTTATCAAGTACTGTTGTCCATATGAGTATGCTCATCTCTGGGCAAAGGTCCTGCTTGCCCAATGATACTTCATCTGAATTTTGTAACTGTTAGATCACACAGGGACTGGGCTGGACATGGGGGGAAGTCAGACTCATAGAGGAGAACTCTAGGACTATCGTGTTTTTCTTAAGATTTGACCACCCTAGTTAATTTCTGCCTCTATTTGGATTCTTGTTCTCATATCAAGGGGATCCAAAGAAACATAGTCACTCTATTTATTGCTACTGAGTAGAGCCTCAAAACTTAATGGATTGTTGTTTAAATTTTTCTGAGCTTCCTTAGGTTCCTGGTGTAGTGTGCACTAATGGTTTTGGACTTGACCAAATGACTAAATCATTTTACCTCCTCTTTTATTCTAATGAAAGAAGCATAATACCAGACAAGCAGGAATACTCTTCCTAGTGGATTAGGAAGTCTGGCTGAAGCTTGATTCACGGATTCTGTGGAAGAAAGATATTTTATTGGAGTCAGTGCTGGCAGATTTGGTGAGGTTATAAGAAAAACAAAAGGCAGTTTCTGTGGAAAGCGGGTAGAGTTTTATGGCGTTTAGGAATCAGACAGAATTGGTAGTTGAGATAGAGATGATTGAATGTTTAGGGATTTAAGGAGAAATAGACCCATATTTCTGGAGCTTTAGCTGTTTTCTAGGGTTTACGGAGAAGAGAGGTTTTTATCATCTTATATCAGGATTTTATATCAGAGATTTCTTTCATAGGTTTAGGACAGGATGGAGGAAACAGAACCTGTTGCCCAGCCTATATGACATGGGGATGAGCAGTGGTGTCCAAGCAACACAGGAAGTATGGTTCCCAGCCCTTGGAGATGTAACTGTGATTGAGCTCTTAGGTCCTGGTAAAGATATGGCCAAAAGGCAATAATAAAGATATGGCTAGTAAGCTAGTAATAAGGGGCTTGGAGGCAGCTGAAAATTCACTTCATAAGTTCAAATCTTCAGTTATATTTGATTTAGTGAAGAAGAGATCCCTCCTCTTTGTCAAGGGCTTACTCAGCATTTTATTCCATTGGAAGAATGAACAGTCAAAGCTGAGAAGATCAGACCTTAAGAGCATCAAATGCCAAAAAAGAAACAGGGATGGAACCCAGGGTTAGGGACTGGCAAATAAAGTGTTTGAAGTAGTAAGGATTCCAGTATTTAAAGAGGAACAACCAGATAACATAAGCAAGGTTATGCCTAATAGGCAGGCATAGGGTACTCGCAATAAGAAGGCAGAACTTTGGGAAATAGGGATGTTCGAGATTGTAATTTTTAGAAGAAAAGGATAGTATGTATTAAATAACACATAATCCCAAAGATTTCTTTACTACATAATTTGAAATATTTGATCTCTAGAAGTTTTAAGTTTTAATAATACAGATTAAAAACTAAAAAAAAAATACAATATCACAACATTTGTGAATATATTCCTTGCAAAAATTTCTGAAATTATAAGTATGTATGTATTATACATTAAGATACAAGATCCATTGATCTACTTACCATCTAGTATGTATCTATAGTACAGAATTAGCTTGATCCCTTTTCTGATTGTGTACTTTTATTTTTGGTTTGCTATTTGCAATAAATGACTCAGAAATGGAAGTGAAAAATCAATTTATACTTTGACTAGAGATTTTTTTATGTTAGGATTGTTGTAATTCTTACATAATATGAATACAAACCTCTGAATGTTTATTAGATGTCTGGTGCTGTTTCAGTGTAAAACAACAATACCAACCCTTTAACTTCCATGCCTCTCTAATTATATGTAAACTTGTTTAAGATCATCAAGTGCAATGATTCATCACTCCAAGGTGCTCTGAGAAAGGCTACATTGTTATAATACTATTGTTCCCTACTGAATATATTTATTTTGAGCTTCAGTTAATTTTTTATTTTTAACATAAGCTCTAGATCTCTATCTGTACTTATTATGTAAGAAATAATAAATACTTAAATCCAGTTTTCTACTTTTGAAAATTTACTTTTTATAAAAACAAAAGGCCTGTGTACTCTTTACAATGTCTGTTTAGAGTTATTGCTGTCATTATCTGCAGCATCATAATTATCATTATAATCATCTGTGAATATTGGTTGCTAACCATTTAGTTCAGGGATTATTGTAAGTTTCAATAGCATTTACAAATAGCATATGTCAAATAACAGAGTGCTTACCCTTAGAAAAAAGAGAGAGAAATGAGTAATGGTCAAAATTATAAGCAGTTTCTTACTTTCAAATGGGTTGGTTGCTTAGTTTTGTTTGTTGGTAGTTTTTTGAACACTTTTTATAGATTCATTGGTAAACAATGTTATACATGGAATATATGTACCCAGTTTTGCTCCCCCAAACCCACTTGAGAGTTGAAACTTTATGTGTTTAACCGTATGATAGAGTGTTTAAATGTGGGTCTATTGGTAAAATTTATCAAGTCTCAACACAGAGCCTTCCACTAGAATTGGTAGAGAGTAATGCTTTTCCTGCTCTTTTCACCTATACCACCAAAGAAGACATGCAGACATATTTATGCTCTTTGCTGTGGTTTGAATTGTGTCCCCCCAAAAGATATATTGAAATCCTAATCCCAGGTGCCTGTGAATGTGACATCATTTGGAAATAGGGTCTTTACAGATGTAATCAATTTAAGATGAGGTCATTTAGGATTAGAATGGGCTCTAGTCCAATGATTGGTGTCCTGAGAAGAAGAGGGAAATTTGGACACAGACAGCAAGAATACCAAATGTGACAATGGAGGCACATGGTATTGGGGTGATGTGTCTGTGAGCACGGAATGCCAAGAATTGCCAGTAACCACCAGACACTAAGAAGAGGCAAACAGTCTTCGGAGGGAGCGTGGTCCTGCTGACACTTTGATTTCAGACTTCTAACCTCCAGAACAATGGGAGAAAAGTTTCTGTTGTTTTAATCCATCCAAGTTTATGGGAACTTGTTATGGCAGCCCTAGGAAGTAATATGCCTTTTAAATAAACAAACTTGACCACTAGAAATTACTCATGTGCCTATCTGCTCCATGATAATTGGAGAATAGATTTATTGCTAAAGCAAAACTTGGTATGTGTTATGGACTGAATGCTTGTGTCGCCCCAGAATTCACATGTTGAAATCATAACTTAATCGAAGGTTATGGTATTAGGAGGTGGGGCCATCAGGAGACAATTAGGTCATTTTCTCTCTCTCTCTCTCTCTCTCTCTCTCTCCTTTTTTTTTTTAACAAACCAGAAGAGAGTGTTTATTTTGCAAAGACTCACAGACAGGAGGGAGGGGCCTAGGCCTCCATGGCCAGCGCTCAGCCACCAAAGGGCACTGTCGGCCTCCTCCTGTCTCTTTTCCTGTCTGGTGCAAAGAAGAGTGCTGGCAGACACCAAGGAAGTGATGCCCGCCGTCCAGCCCTACGTGAAGTCCGGAGGGAGGGGGTGAGAGGGGTGAGTGGAGGGACAGGTTGGAGTGATGGGCCCGCCGTCGCTGGGTGCCCTGCCCGAAGCCTTCGCATCTGCCGGCGTCTCCACACCTGCCCCTCGTGAATGGGATTAGTGGTCTTATAAAGGGACCCCAGAGAGCTCTCTTGCCCTCTTTCTACCATGTGAGGATACACGAGAAGATGGCTGTCTATGAATCAGGAAGCTGGCCCCCATCAGTCATTGAACCTGCCAGCACACCTTTATCTTGGACTTTCCCAGCCTCCGGAAATGTAAGAAATAAATGTTTGCTGTTTTAGCCACCTAGTCTATAGTATTTTTGTTGTAGCAGCCCAAGCAGACGTAGACAGAATGCTTAAATGTGATATGTGGTTTAGTTGACCATCTTAAAATAATTGTGATGATAATATTTAAATGACTATATTGTTAGTGTTTTTTTACTATAAATCCTTAGTTCATTAAGAATTTTAAGATATATGATGATACATAGTGAGCCCTATAATTTGTAGAATTACTATAATAAAACATAAATACATGAAAATATTAAAGATTTTGTATAATTAAAACCTGTACATGTCAATTATGACTTTTAGTAGAGAACATATATTAAGTAAAGATAGATTATATAGTTAAAATTTAAAAGTAGATTCTTATGTTTACTATTATATATTTTTTAATTGAAACATTGCTAAACTCCAAATTTCCAAAGTAGCAGGAGTTTATTATAGTTTTAGGATTCTCCTTCCTTCCAAAATGGACTAAGAATCTAGGGGTCTTAATGAATTCAAAGAGGCCAGTCATCTTACCACATACCTCCAGAAAAAGAGAGAGAAAGAATTGGAAAAATTTAATTAGTCTTCTGTTGGATTCCATTTTTCATGTGTCATTGTTTTTATTGTCCACAAGTTACTGGTAACAACAGGTCCTCATGGTCTGACGCATCGTTTTCCACTTCTTTGATGGCTCACTTTCTGGTCGATATCCCAGTGTAGCAGTATTGTGTTGGTTTCCTGCTTGGACGAATAGTTCACATTCATTGGTTAAGAGTTTTGGCTTTAAAATCTGATGGTCCTGTGTTTGAGTCCCAGATCTGCCACTTCCTAGCTGTGTGGCCTTGGAAAATTAAGCTCATTGGGCCTCTGTTTTCAGAGCTTTCAAATAGGTATACTCTTGTGTCTTCTTCATAGTTGTAAGAATTAAATGAGAAATGCTCATAAAGTGCTTAGGACAATGTCTGGCACATAGCAATATTTATAATAGTGAAACAGTGACTCAATAACAGTGGGTTATATCTATGTTTGTGAAGAGATTTAATGATGTGAGGAAATGCTTATGATGTAATTTTAAGGGAAAACAGAGGAATAAAATAACATGTAGTGTGACTTTTAATGTGTTAAGGAGGATAGTAGTTACCAAACATTCCATTTTATCTCTGTGACATTTCCATCCTTCCACCTGTAATGATGATGTAGCTTGTTATGGGCTGTGGATGAAAGTTATGTGTGTCACTTCTGGGCTAAAGCATAAAAGAGCTGGTGTGAGACCCCCTGGCTATTACTTCCTTTCCTAAGGGGACTGTGTTCCAGATGGAGCTACAGTCTTGTTGGGTTTCCTAAACAGCCTGGGTTCTTGATGGACTGAAGCTCCTGCTGATGCAAGATGGAGAGGTGACATGAGTGAGAAATTAGACTTAATTGAGTTAGGCCACTGGGATTTAGGGGTTAATTTAAAATAGCATAATCAGGTCCATCCTGCCAATACACTTATCTTTATTAAAATATGCATAAAAAGACAATGTTATTGTTAGATAAAGTGACTACATGCTTTTAATTTTCTTTAATTTTTTTTCTGTATTAAAAAATAAATTTTTAAAGGGAAACAGTGATGTGTTTATTTCATTTTGGAAAAATTTTGATCAAAACTGGTTAAATTAGAATCATTGACTCTTAAAGGATAAGCTTCAGCTATTTAAGAGACAATTATTAATGAGAGTTACTTTACTTTCTAGCAGTGACAACTAAATGAGGATTTAGTGTAGATTAGGGGTTGGCAAACTGTAGTCTGTGGGACAAAAATGGTCTGTAGCCTGTTTTTTGTAAATAAAGTTTTATTGGAACATAGCCACACTCATTCATTTAAGTAATGTCTATGCTGTGTTAACTTTACAAAAGCAGAGTGGAGTATTGTACCATGTGGCTCACAGCAATTAAAATATTTACTTAATCTGGCCCTTTTCAGAAGAAGTTTTCCAACCCCTTGTGTGGATTGTAGACTCTGAGCAGTGCCAGGAGTAGGATGAGGAGAGCGAGGCACTTGACTAATGTGCAAAATTTAAAGGGGCACCGAAAAACTCAGTGATCAAGATTAAATAACATTTTAATGCAATATTAAAAAAGTAAATATTCATGTGAAAAATCCATGATGAACAAAATGTCAAATTTTAAACAAAGATAGAATCAGTAATAGCACCATGCCAAGCCACACTGGAGACTGAAGCAATACTAATCCTGTCTTCATTTAGAATTTTGATATTTTGTCCATCGTGTAGAGCAGAGAAGTGCCCTAAATTTTCTACCATAAAACTTAGGGCTTATAGTAAGTTTTTTATTTTTGGTCAATTATGAATTCATTAGCCTATGATACTGTAAAAGAATTAGGAAAACTTTGTGTGAATGGGAGCAGTTTGACCTAGTTGTTCTGGTAATAATGTACTTACTTACAATTTGTAGAATTACTATGAAAAGACATGAATGTATGAAAAACTATTTGGTAGTTTGGTGCACTAACAAATATTGATGATGGGTTTTGCTTTAGTCGTGGACCTGTGGGTGCCACCCTAATTTATATGACTGTTTTGTGGTGGTATTTTTGGGATTTGTTATACTTTAAGCATAATTTTGAACATTTTTTTTTTTTAAATTTAGATTGTAAAAACTTGCTTGTAATCTCTAAATGCTCAACTTATTACTTTTTAGCCAACTATTTCTGGCATATTCTCCCATTTCTTAGTTCATATATTCATCAGATAGACTAATCTCATCCTCTCCTTCCAGGATCTTCTTATAATATTACCATTCGGACTGGAATATGGAACATCCATTCCAAAAGCCAGATTTGTTGGGATTCTAAACCTCATTTTTCCCAGTTCAAAGGTTCATGTACTATGTACACTTAAATGTTACTCAGTAAGGTATTTGGATGTAGCTACTCCAAAGGAATGAACATGATATTGTTTGCTTTTTGGCACAGAGACCCTCGCTGATCAGTACAGAGGCTTGCAGGAAGATAAGAAGAAACATTCACCTTTCTCTTCCCAGTACGCACTATTTGGGTGAGAGAGGTAAATTTTGGTAAAGGTTCGGGGAGAAAGTGCTATGTAAAAAAGGTGCTGATGTTACATAATGATCATTATACAAAACATTTTAATGGGAGTGTAATAAATATAGAAATGGAGAACACAAAGTATACATTTAGTTTACTGTTGAGAATCAAAATAAATATATCCAAAATGGTAGACACTCAAATGCAAAGAGAAAATTATTCATGAAATTCTGATAAGCTTACAAATAGTTTAATCTGAATTATGTTTAAAATGTTAGCTAGCATTTGTTAGATGTCATTGTTACCAGACTTCTGTTACCTAAAGGGAGAATTTGTGGTTCTTCTTCCTGTAGGGAAGTACAGAAAGGACAAGAAATATTCTCCTTCTGAATTAGTGTCACAGCATAGAGAAGGTAGTCAGTAGTAATGTAATGGCTATGTGTAGAGCCAGATGGTAAGAGAGTAATTGAAGGGATCGTTTCATAAACTATATAAACGTCTAACCAATGTACTGTATATTTGAAACTAAAAAAAAAAAATGTTCCTCTTTTCCTTAGTTCTTTGATGTGGATAGGCTAAGGGTGGGAGAGTGGTAGGAGACAGTGAAAGGAAAAACTCAGAAATGAGGTTCGAGGAAGGGAAGAAGGAGAGAGTGAAAGGAAGAGGTTAAAGGAGAAATGTGGAGTGTAGAAGAGAAAGAGGACAGAAAGAGATTGTGAAAAGGGAGCAAGAGACGAGTCTGGGTCTAATAGCTCCATTTTGTGTACTAGCTGGAGATCATATGATGTAGAGAGACTTAACAACTGTTGTCAGTGGAGACTCATCTGACTCGTAATTCACTATACAAGTGTCCTGCAAATCATTTGTATAAAGAGGGGGAAATAATTCAGGTCTGGTGTCACTAGGATGTTTCCTTCTGAAGGGACTAATATTCTGAGGTTTGAGAAAATTTCTTTCTCTACAATGAAGTGAACTAAAACTAAACATTTATCAAGGACACACAGCAAATTCCTTGAGGAATTTGCCTGAGAATTGAGGTTCTAGCAGTTCATTTACTTATTCCTACTATCCTAGTTCCCCTTTCCCCCCAATTTTCTGACATATTTGGTGATGACTAACTATAGCATATACTCTGGTATGTGGAAAAATTGGAGAGTTTTTCTGAAGAAAAATTTACTGCTCTTTCTTAAACTTTACTTTGGGGAGTTGGTATCTTAATTTTTCTCTATTAAAAAATATTTTTGAGAGGAAACTTGAAGATTTTCTACACAGGTAGTTTTCTAACATTCCAAGGCTGACTCATGAGAAGAGAATATTTCTACTGTTCACAGTAATTGTCTTCTCTCTAGAGAGAATAGCAAGATAGAGCATTTCTTAGTATTCCTCACAACACCTAGTCATGTGCTTTGTTTACAGTAAGAGTTTACAAAATTATAAATTTTAAGGTCTTTACAGGCAGTGGTATATACATAAAAGGATTTTTTTTTTCCTATCTAAAGGATTATGAGAATTGTGGGCTCTTAAGCCAATTTGTGTGCCTATTATATTTTATATCTGAATTATACTGTTGGATTTATCTTTTTAATATAATTTGTATTTTTATAAAACCAGTATAAAACATGGTTTAAAAAGTCAAATAGAATAAGACATAATGAAAAACACCAGTATCCTCTGCCATATTTCCTTACATCAGATTCCTGTCCACTATTCTTCTTTATTAACTGTTTTACCACCTTATTTCTAAGTAACACCTTCTACTAACTTAAAATTTTTTTTATGTACCAATGACTTTCTGCTATAAATGACAAAGCTTTAGTTCTCTTATATCATCCATTCTTTCTCTCCTTCTTCCCCTCTACTTTTCTCCTAATATAGTCACATTCGAGTTTTGGTTAAATTGACATTTAGAAGTTCTTTTATTAAAAATTTTTTTTGATGGTTGCACTCTTTGTCTTATCAAGTATAGTTCTGGGAATTTATTTTAAGAAAATATCAGAAATATGCACAAAAGATTTGTATACAAGGATGTTCATTACAGTCCAATAATTATGAAAAAGTATATAAAATCTGAAGTCTAGCATTAGAACTTTTTTCATTAAGAATATATTACTACCTATTCACATGATAGACTACCATTAAAAATAATGTTCTGAACTATTAAAAATAATGTTTTGGAAAACTGTTAATAACAGAGACAAAGGTTCATGACATTATGAGTAAAAAAAAAAAAGATGTTAATAAACCAGTTAACAGCATACCTAATTTGATCCAAATTAAAAAAAGAAAAAAGAAAAGGAAAAATTGTACATAAGAGAGCATGGAAGGCAGTGTACCAAAATGTTAAAAATGGTTTTCTCTAGTTGATAGTATTGAAAAATAATTTTGTTTTCCTGTTTAGGTTTTCCTGTGTATTCCAAAATGAATCATGTTGGTAAATTACTTTCTAAAAGGGATCTAGTATTTTGTAATACCATCAGCCGTTTACGAGATTAACTGTTTTATTGTATCTCAACATTAGTTGATCTGGTAAAATTATTTTTTAAATTCTTGACATTATGTGTGCTTTCCTTCTTTTTATTTATATTCGGACATCTTTGTGGAATTTTGACAGGAATTAAATACAGTTCCTATTAGCTACATTAGCAAGACAAGAATCTACCATAATAAGGTACATTAATCATTTTAAATTTATTTTTTGCTAATTTAATAGACAAAATTGCACCTTAATTTGAGTTTTGTTTCTTTGATTGTGCTCAAATGATTTTTCATAGCTTTCTTTTCTTGCTGTGTATTGGCTGTTTTGAAATTCCTTTGATGTCTGTTCATGTTCTTTGGATGGTAGATTTCTAGATAGTAAGATGGTGGAAGAGATTATTCTAAGTAGAGAGAACAGCATGAGCAAAGACATAGCATTATAAAATTGTGGACTGAGTTTTTGAGATAGCAATTCCTGTTTGACAAGATTGTCATGTACATGTGGGAGAATAAGGCAGGAAAAGGTAATGCCTCAGAGATGTTGATCATTGCCTGTCCTTCTAAAAGATTCCTTCTAAAGGAATTTTTTCTGCCCATAGCCCTATTTCCAGAGGGTCCATTCTCTGAAATTGTGATCCTGCCCATCCCCCATGTGATTGAATCACAGCTGATCGGGGATCTGATCCAAGTGCAGACACTCCATAGGCTGTTCTGTGGCATTTCTGTAGTCTAGCATGTGAAGACAGAGTAGGACATTTGGACTCTTTAGAATTTGGAACTTGGAAATTGAGAGATGGAACTAATTAGCAATGGGTGCAAAAACTTTGTGGAGGCGTTGAGAGTTGCCAAGGTTTAGAAGGTATTGGGAGTGGTTATATTGTGCTGTATAGTAGCTGAAACTATGAGGGAATGGAAACTGAATAACCAGAGGAAGAAGGGCAATAGAGAGAAGGGAAACTGAAAAGAGAAGCAGAGACACTGATAGAGTGGTGGAGTTTTAGAGCTTTCTTGCTTTGTGACAGCTATCAGTTGATCGATAAGTATCTTTTTTAGTGTTTTCTTTTGTTGAGGTAACTTGAGTAGATCTCTAGTGCTTCCGAGCATATAGATATTTTGGGGGCCATATTATGAAGAACTTTGGGTAGTAGGGCAAAACATTTGTAATTTGCTATGAAAATGACAAATATTAACTGTTTTTGAGGTGCAAAGTAATATCATTAGAAGCATGCTAAATGAAGAGTAAGATAGAAGTAGTATTTAGGAGAGACAGAGAAACTGATTTAGGGAGCTATTACAATATGATATGTGAGAGGTAATGAAGGCCTTGAATTGAAGGTATGACAGACAGAAAGAAAATGAGTAGACATGTGTAAAAATAACAAAAGAAAAATCAACAACAATAATTTATTAAATATAGGGGACAAGGAAAATGAACATATCCAAATTGGAGCTGAGAATCTAAGGCTTGGAGGTTAGAAGTTGGAAATATCAAGAGAAATAGGAAAGTTAGGAGACTGGGTTGCTTTGGGTTGTGGAGGGGCTGGACAGCTGTTTAGTTTCAGGTGCTGGTGGGAAATACTATTTAGTTCAGCTTAAATAACTTTTATTGAGTTTTCTACCATCCTGTTCTTGGCCCTGGATGGTGAAGATGGGGTATTGAAGTACAAAGATGAATAAAAGACATCCTTGAGGAGTCCCAAGTATTGTGAATAATGTTGTCTGTCAGGTAGAGACATAGATGTGGAGCGTCTTGAGACAGAACTTTTGGACTGGTGATCCAGATGAGGTCTCAATAGAGACCCAAAGCACTGGACTATCAAGGGTAGAATGAGGCAGTGTCAAGAGGACCAAGGGTAAAACCATGGGGGAGCACCTGGTCGTAAAGCAGGAGAAGGAAGAACAAGGAGGATGCATCACCAGGACATACTTAGGAGAAACAGGGTAGTTACAGGGTCACAAGGCCATGCGAAGGGAGAGTTTCAGAAGATACAAGGTTATCTACAGTGTTAAATACTGTGAAAGCTTGAGAGAATGAAGTTGGATTTGACATGTAAGAGGTCATAGTGATCTCAGAAAAAATTCTGAGTAAAGGGGTAGTGAAGAAATAGAGGAACAAATGTAGACCACTCTTCTAATAATTTGGTTGTTGAAGTAATGGTAAGAGGAGGAAACTTGAGGGAAGGGGCAAGGTCAAGAAATTTTTACTTGTTTCTTTTTAAAAACTGTGTCACCTGAGTAGGCAGAAGGAAAATGATTGGTCAGGAGAGAGAAAAAAAAAATAAGAAAGGGAATTGAAAGAGCAAGGAAATAAGGAGGTGGGAGGGTTTATGATCAAGTGTAAAGATGAAGAAGATAACATTACCAGAATGAGAACCATTTCATCCTGGAGCCAAAGACTGAAAGGAGGAATACAGTTAACAATAAATACCGAGGAATTCAGAGGGGAAGAGAAAGGAAGTAAAAAGAAAAATACCTCATACGGCTTCTATTTTCTCAGAACAGTAGCAAGCGAGAAGTGGAGTCTTGTGATCGGGGATTTTAGGAACATAGAGGAAGAGAAAGTTTTGAAAGGCCACTAGAGGGAATGGAATAGGGAATTAATAAGAGGTGAATGAGAGGGGTTTTGAGTGCTAATAAAGAGACAAATATGAATGCGAAGGTGAGAGATGAAGCAGGAAAATGAAAACTATTTCAAATAGTAGTACTCAAAGAATTTCACAGATTTCCTCCTACCCTCATCCACACTATTTTACAAATAATTTAATTCCAAGCAACTTACTCATGGATCTGTTGGAGTTTTAACCCCCTACCCTCTTTCTGCATGAGAAGAGATGTGACAATTAACTATAAGGTTAATTTAGGGAATTGGTTAAATCTGAAATCTGACTAAATCTGGAAATGTGTGTGTGTGTGTGTGTGTGTGTGTGTGTGTGTGTGTGTGTATGTATTTTTTGGAAAATATAAAATTGACCCAACCAAAAGATCATTGCCTATATATGTTGAATCGCTGTGATAGCTGGTCAGTGAGTCACAGGAAATGATTCAGGAATATTCTCTAAACTATAGTGTATGTTGGATAAGCATATTTTTTCAAATTTTTAAACAATTCTGATTTTGCATACAAATATTAAATTTGTTAGATTTATACAAAGTGACTGCCAATTAACTTATTATCTAAAAGAAATTCAATTGTCACAGTGCCCATTCGATAATGAAAGGTCTGTTTTCATTATGAAAGTTACAGTTGTAGAAGATAGTCTGGGAAATTATCATATATTCAGAAGTAATCAATCGTTTTTAGCAATGGAATGAAAAAGCTATTTAAAATGTTTTTAAAAGTATTTAATTGATTCCCAGATCACAAGGCTTAGTCCCTTAAATTTCTATAAATCATCTTAAAGATTAGACGGAATTTCTGAGAACTCATTTTTCAGCAGAGCTAAAAGAAAGCTTGAATTTCCTTAGAGATAGTAGTGAAGTAATATTTTTATTTGTATTTGTGGACATGATCAAATAATAACTTTGTATTGAATTTCAGTAGTGACCATCAGGGGCCAAATAAAATGACCACAACTCTTCTGTGTCATTTTCACATGTAATTTTAGTAGCTACAGACAGAACAGATAGACTTGCCACAGCAACAGGCAGAATATTTTTATTAATCCTGGATAGAAAATTCTTCAGACATTTATTTTTTTGGTTGTTGAAATTAAATAGAAAATGATTCCAGAAAAAGATAAAGTTTTATTAGATATTTTGTGTTTTCAAAGCATGTTGTACTTATAGGTTATCTTTTATCCTGCTGTGACAGCAGATGGGGATGCCATCAGTGATGTTCATAGGCTTCAGAATGAGGTGGGGGTCAGTGATCGTTCTGGCCTTTTGCCCAGGAGATAGAATGGAATGACTCAGTTTTCTTGATTGAAGTCCAAGAAGGATAGGGAGAGCCCTTCACTGAACTGTTATTGAAACCTCTATTAATTTTCTGAATTGGTAGAACTTGTCCTTGGGGTACAGGCAATGCTAATGATATACCTATCTCTACTGGTGTGTGTGTGTGTGTGTGTGTGTGTGTGTGTGTGTGTGTGTGTGTGTGTCTCCACTGCTGTTGGCAGTCTATACTCATGACCTCACAAGGGGACAGCTGGCCTCTGACCCTTACTATTTCTTAGGTCTCAGCTTAGGAAGGAGTGTTCTGCATTTCAGAGGTATTCATAGTCAAAATATACAGCTTCCATGAAGTATCGGGTGGCTCTGTGGATGGAGCCTTGTTTTGGCAGGCCAGTTTCCCTATCTGACTCAAAAGCTTGGACATAGTCCATGGATATTTTTATTTGTGAGGCCACATTCTAAAAAGAATGCCCCCCCTCCCCAACTGTGTCTGAGGAGTAAGGCAAGAGTGCCTGGAACACTCTTTCACTGCATGCTGAAGCTACTTTAACTTCCCCTGAAATCTGCTCCAGACACACCTTTAATTCACTTCAAATTTCTGCCACCAATATTTCCTTGATACCTGGCTATGTGCCATACCTTTTGCTACCCTGTGCTAGGAATTTTGAACAACTCTATCATATACAGGTAAGAATTCTCAAATGGGAAGGCAGACAAGCTTCCTTCCCTTGCCCCCATATTCTGTGCCCATCACCAGGATGGCACATGATGGAGCTGGAACCTGGTATTTCTACTGCCACAGGACCAAAGGTATTCATTCTCTTAAACCCAAGGCTGAAGTCATTTTCAAGTACTTAGGGTGGAGATTTATCGTTTTCCACATCTCCTATAGAGGCTATCTTGGTTCTCTTTATTAAGTAAGATAACTGTGACCCCATCATGTCATCATATACGACCTGTACCAGCTCTCAGAAGAGACACTATAGCATAAAGCAGAACCCACAGGCGTTAGTACCAATAAGATCTGAGTTTGACCTCTGGCTCTACAGCTTTCTAATTATGTGACCAGGTAGAATTTTCTGTTAAGTATTGTTTATCTACCATAGGGTAGTTTTGAGAATTAAATTAAGTAATGCATGTACAGTTTTTAGCATAGGGCCTAGCATGTGACAGGTACTAAATAAATGGTTGCTATTAGCATCATTACTGATCTTCTTGAACATAGGGCATAAATCATTATGAAATTTGACAGCCAGGACAGTGTACCTTTGTTCTTGGAAAAGTGGCAAATAAACTGTATACTTGCAGGAATATTTTGATGAGTCTGAATATATTGTGAGGCTGTTTGGCATCTATCAGTACTCCTTGGCCATCTTCCAACACCCATGGAATAACATCTTGGATGGCTGCTGGGACTGAGGAATCATAATCTTCTTGGGTGACATGATATACTTCTATGACTTACTGTCATATAAATCTCTGCTTTGGAAAGTATCTCTAGATCAACTATGAAAAATGTGTCTTTGAGAACCCAAAAGCAGGCCTCATCTTGCCATTCAGAGATTTGCCAAGTCAGAGAACTATATGATGTCAGTAAAAGGGTAGATGGCTTTATGTTCATATCCAGGAGTTGCAGCTATATATATAATGTAAACAATTCTACCTGTCATTCAAGCCTGTGATATCGAACTGCAGGAAGTTCTGGGATCTACCTCTCTTGCTGCCGTAGACTTCTTATGCCACAACTTGCTGTTCTCTTATGTCATTCAGTCTCACAGCTGCTGTTTGCAGCCTGCCACTTCTCTTCGACTCAATTGCCTCTCTAATATCATGGATGTCTTTCATGACCTGGGCAAAATATAAGCCATTCAGCAGAGCCTTCAGGATACTCTGTAGCTATCAAAGAACTAATATAAGAAGTACTCAGGTTAGCACTTGGCCTTCAGGGAGAATATCTGTGTGGGTTATACCATCTGTCTTTTCCTATACCTACTTCCCACTTGAGGTGAAAGCAGAATGTTTCCACTTGAGGTTTTTTGAGGGGGCTGCTCTGTCAAGTGTTATTACACCCCTCCAAGTGAATCATCCACACCTTCTTTTGTGCGTGTGTATTTTTCATGTAAAAATTGTCCCTTTATGGTCCCCTATGCCAATTTTTCAACTGATGTGAAATTTTTCTTATATTTTTAATTTTTATAAACAAGTATATTTTATAATGAAGAAACACAGGTTAAAGTAAAAATAACTTGGATACAATCCAGGCTTCTGTCCTCAAGTCTCCTCTTTTTTTAACCTGTACACTCCCCTAGATCATCTCAGTCAATTGCATGGCTTGAATAACCACCTTTCTACTTGTTGCTTCACATTTTCTTCTGTACCTCTGACCTCTGTCCCAGCTGACGGACATATAATTCCAGTTGCCTCCTGGGCATCTTCTCCTGGACTTACTACAGGAAATGTATTATGTCCTAATTTGACCTCATTATTTCCCCCTTACAGACTGTCTCCTTCCATATTCTTAATCTTGGTTTATGGCACCAATATATACTCACCTGGGTAAAACTTCTAATCGCTGCTTTTTTCCTCATTCCCAAGATCCGAATTCTATTATTTCTCCTCATTAAATACTTTTGGTGTGTCTCAATTTAGACCTCTGTCATTTACCCATGGGTTAGTATCCACCTATGCTTGATCGCCTTAACTTCTAACCTAGATCTCTTCAATTTATCTTCTCAATGCTTTCAGCATGATTTTTTATAAAATGTAAAAATGGCAAATATGATTTTTTTTCTCCCTCATCAATTGCCAGCTTAAAAATCTTCAGAGTCTTCCCTTAATTTTCAGAGTAAAGATCTAATTTAACATGGCCTATAAAACTTTATATGATTTGACCACTACCAACTTTTTTTACTATATTTATCCCTTCTCTCCCCTTTGTATTCTCCTTTCTTCTTATAGAGAACTAATTGGCAGTCTCAGGCTTATTCAGACCTCTGTTTTTGCACATATTCTTCCCTTATCTATAATTCTTTTACCTACCCTGTCCCCTTAGTGAATGTGTGAAGCTCTTCTTGACCTCCTCCCTACAGGAAGAGTTAAGTTTTTCTTTTTCTCTGCTTCCATGGATCCCGAATTACTTATTTAACAAGTATTTATTGAGGATGTACAACACAAGAGAAATACCGTACATTAGAAAAATAAATATTAAGCCATTTTTGGATCCAGTACATGAATAAATTTATTTTGGCTAAAAACCTAGCCTTACCACTTAGAGTGGGATGAATTGCTAAGTTTTAACCTAAGGGCAACCTAATTCTTCTTTGATTCAACTATTTCTGTATTTTCCCTCCAAATCATTTATGTTATATCGGTGGTGTTGAAGAATAAATGCAACCCACCTTGAAGGTAATGAATCTCGAAGTTGTTACTAACTTCCATCTTTTTACTTTGTATAATTTTTTCACATAGTGGGAAGTTGAGCTTATTGGGCTAGACAAAATTTTGTGTGGTACTTTGGCTTATTAGTTGGGGAGAGATAGCATACAAGTAGACTGGAGATGGTTGGATTAAGTGGGTTAGGCTTTGTTCTGCATTACATGTGGTGTTTTTGTTAGGTAGGGGAAGTGAGAAGCCAGGACATTTTAGGACTAGTATCACATATCCATCTAAAAGATCTTAAAAGAAAGCAGTGGGAAGAAATCTGTTTCCACACAATTAGTCTTTTGTTCTCTTCATCCCACATTGTTTCTCTTAATTTTTCTCTTCCTTTCGGCCTCTTCCTTTTCTTTCACCCGAATAAGCCATTTTGAGCCTCTGGTTATGCTATTTGTAGTGAATTTCTGTTATTTTGTTTACCTGACAGTTTCACACTTCTGGGAATATCATCCACCCCTTTCTGCTCTCTAAATGCTCATTCCTTCACTCTTAATAGTTGATTTGAATGTGAGCTGCCATCTTTCTACAGACCTTGCACACAGCCACAGTTAATGACTGATGGGTGGTCAGAACTCGTCATTTGGATTTTTGAACTAGGGACCAGTGAAAGCGTGGTCTGTTCTTCCCTGGTGGCAAAGCTGAGATGAAGTATGGTAGCTGCTGGCAACTGTTTTCCTTATCACATGCTTGCAGCTAGTTTAAAAGAATAAAATGAGTTGACAGAGAACGTAAAGATGAGACAGAAAATCCTGGTAGAATTCAGGTTTCTGGTTTCAAAGTTGCTTGTATTTAAGTTTCTATCTTTGAGGTCCAGCAGTAGTCTTACCCTTTTTGTAGCACTCTAAACCAATTCAATACCCCCTTTTGTCTAATCTAATTCAAGCTGGATTTTTGTTACCTTTCAACCATTTCGGTTTTCTCATCTCTTCCTTTGTATAATCTGTTCCATGCATTTTGTTAATATTATTTTATTAATGTCCTTATGATAATAGATGACTTGCATTGATAACAGTTTTGCTGAGTGTATACTGAGTGTTTAAAGTAAGCACTGCCATTAGAGAATCAGGTAGAACAAGCAAGGTGACTTAAGAATAATTAGAGGAGTAGTCAGGAGGGCTGATTCACATCTAAGGTCAGTCAAGATTTGTTCTCTAGAAGATAAGAGACTAGAATCTTATCTAGAAAAGAATAGAAAGATCTGATGTTTGAAATTTAGAGAACTGAGGGGAAAATAATTGTCAGAAGATTATAAGCACTGATTTATTTTTTCCAGTTTTATTGAGATATAATTAACATACAACATACAACATTCTGTAAGTTTAAGGTACACAGCAAAATGACTTGATTTACGTTAAGCACTGATTTAGAACGGGGAAGTAGTATATATTGTTTTACAGAAATATGTACATAGACCAGGGAGATTAAAATTTTCTTAGGAGTTTGACATTTGTATATACCACTGTATACCCTGCATATACAGGTTTACATGAAGAGGAGGAGGTTTCACTTTGTTTTAAAAATAATTTAATGGAAAATTTGGTTTCAAATTTTTAAAATAAGAAATTAAAGTTTTTATTAATCGAAGTACTAATGTAATGGCTAAAAATGTGACTTGGAGCAGCCCAATTCATGTATCATGCTTTATGGATTTAAAAGAGTTTTTTTTTTTTAACTTGGATCTTATAAAAGACATCATAATAAAAAGAAAAACAACCTAATGAAAATTAGCAAAAGATTTGAGTAGATACTTCACAAAGAATACACATGGCCAATAATAGGGACATCAAAAATGTGCTCAACATCATTAGTTATAAGGGAAATGCAATTTAAAACCACAATGGGCTAACATTGAATATCCACTAGCATGGACAAAATTGAAAGTCTGGTATCACCAAATGTTGAAGAGGATATGGAGCAACCAGAACACTCATTCATTGTGGTGGGTGTGTAAAATAGTTTAACCACTTTGGAAAACAGTCTTGAAGTTTCATAAATAGTTAAGCATACAACTTCTTCATGACCCAGCAATTCCACTCTTGGGTATTTACCCAAGAAAAATGAAAAAATATGTTCACAAAACACTTGTACTTAAATGTTCATAATGTTTTTCATAATAAAGAAAAACTAGAAATAACCTAGTTGTTTATCTCTAAAATAATGGGTAAAGATACTATGGTATTTTCAAGCAATGAATATTACTCAGCAATAAAATGGCAAACTGCTTATATACATTACGATATGAAAAAATCTAAAAAAAAAAAAAAAAAAAAAAAAAAAAACCACCCTAAAACTATACCAAGTGAAAGAAGTGTAAAAAAAAGTAAATATTTTATGATTCCATTTTTATGAAGTTCTAGAACAAGCGAAATCAATCTGTGGTGAAAAATGTCAGTACAGTGGCTGCCTCTGTGGGGTGTGGGCTGGGATTGATGGAGAAAGAACAAGAGGGAACTTTCTGGATTAAAACTCGTTCTATAATTTTATAGGGGTTTGGTTACACAACTATGTATTTGTTGAACTCATCAATTATTACATTTAAGATTTTTGCATTTCACTGTACTTATGTTTCATCTCAAAAGAACTGTAAGTAAATATTAAAATCTAGTTAATGATATGTTCACCAAATGTTTTTGGGAAAAGTGTTCTGATTTTGCAAATTACTTTGAAATGCATTAAAAATAAGATGGATTGATGGATGGATAGAAGGATGCATGGTTGGATAGATATGTGATGAAGATATAGCAAAATGTTAATCATAAAAATTCAGTTGGCAGGTATATGGATGTTCACTATAGAGTTCTCTCAATTTTTCTCTGAAAATTTTCATAATAAGATATTGAAAAAAATAAATAGCAAAGTGGAAAAATATATTAGTTAATGAGAACTGATTATATATTACTGAATGGATTATATACAGTTCATTAAACAGCCAACTTAAACATAAATATATTGCCACCACATAATAAGTTACAAATAATGCATGGGCCTACCTTATTTAGGGCTGCTCCAAACAGTGCTTATTTGAAATAGTGCTATCTCAGAAATACTTTTATTTTAGAAATACATATATTAACAGCACTGAGCATTACAACTTGGACCCTCCTCATGGTCTATCAGCAAATGAAACAGATCGATATCCATCAAAAGCTCATAGTCAGTCAGAGCTGGTGAGGGGTACTCACCACCCAGTTGCTTGTTCTTTCTACTGTGATTTCTTTTTCCAACATTGTTTCATTCTGGTAAATAGGTTTGATTCATAATGACCAATAATGGTGTGCAAGTGGAAGTGTAGAAAATGCTAATTTTCTATAGCAGGTGATCTGATCAAGGAAGTAAATGGTAAAAACCAGCAGTCCACTTGGCACTGCTGCTTACCTGTTGTGTGTCCTTGGCAAGTTAAGCAACCTCTCTGCCTCACTTTTATCATCCATATAATGAGTGTAATCACACTAACCTACTTCGTAGGGTTATTGTGAGAATAAAATGACCCTGTCCATGTAAAGTCCTTAGCACAGCTCTAGGCGCTTAGTGAGAACTCAGTAAATGTAACCATCATCATCTTATTATGAAGGCATCTGAACCGTTACTGCAGCCTAGAAGGAAGTAATCAACAAATGTCTGAATGGGTGTGGTAAGAAATTATAACCACAGGCATGTCATAACTTCAGGGACTTTGAAGGGGATGAAACCATAATTGCCAATCTGTGACGTAGGAAATGTGTCTTCATGAGATCCCTGTGGTAATGTCCCTTTACGGTGCTAATACAGTTTGTATTTTCTTTTCCAGGAATGTACCCCACTTGCTGAACAGGCTTAAGCTTGAGATATAATTCCCCCTTACTAGATTTTGGAGACCCTACTTTGCTAGAAGGTCAGTCCTAATCTAGTTCTAGATCCTTTTCTCAGATTGTAATTTCATAGTAAATACATACATTTTTTATTGTGGTCACATATTATTCAAATTCACTTTCTCTGTTTGTGGACTCTTATGTGCGACTTGGGGAGAAGCAGGGCCCACCCTACGGCAGAGGCCCCCAAAACCGGATATATATTTTCTCCCTCGCAGCTTGAGTTTAGGCTTGCTAACTTCAGCCATAGAGTCTCCTGCCCCAGAATTTGAGTCTCTGGTGAGTTACCTAAAGAAGCAGGGGCAGTTTTAGTGGCAGTGGTGGTGGCGGCCGTGGCACCCAGCAACTGTTGGTGGTTGTGTCCACAGTTTTAGCAGAGTTCCCTAAGGGGCAGGTGGTGGCAATCACTCTGTTAAGCCATGCATTGACCTGGCTATTGCTGGTATGTGGCCTTGGCAGTCATTCTGGTTATCTATATTTTCCTGGTTTCTGCTGATATTTAAAGCCCAATTCCATAGTCTTTGTGTTAGTTCTGTGGATAACCCAGTAGCTTTGATGAATTCATTTTTCTCAGTGATTAGCCAAGGCTGGTCTTATTGTTTGCAACCCCAAACTGTTTCTAACGCACAGATTTTCTGTAACCCACTGATCCTGTTCTATACCTACTTCTACAATGGCCAGAGCAAATGTATTGATTGTAGGAATGTCTAACCATTGTCTGTTGCAGACAAAGATAAAAATCTCAGTTTTTAAAGTATAGGCTATTATGTAACTAGACATAGTTAACTGGGTTTCTTGTTGGAAATTTGCTGTGTTTCTACAGTATGCATTTTATTTATCCAACTCATTCCAGTTTGCCAAATATCTACTGAACATTTACCTTGTGCTAGGCAATGGTGAGGCTCTGGAGACATAAAGTCAATTAAGACATGGGGTGTCCTGCACATATTTAAAAGTATAACTGTTTAATTTGTTATATCACGGTGAGATGGGGGCAAACCAATTCAGCCACACAGAAAGAGGAGAAAAAAACAGCCCAATGAATGGGTAGGAGTAAGGGTGGGGAAAGCAGCATAACAGGGTGGTTAAGAATCTCAATATAGAAGTCTGACCTGCCTTGGTTCATATTAATGCACTTATTTGCTGTGTGAAATAGGACAAAATTTTTAACTTTTCTAAACCTCAGTTTATTTGTTTATAAAGTGGGAATTATGATACCTACCTCCTCATATTATTTTGAAGTTTAAGTGAAATAATGAATATAAAGTGATTAGCACAATGCCCGTTACATGAGTAAGCGCTTAGCAAACTGGCAGCCACATTCACGTACTAGAATAGACTGTCCAGAGGGATTGTGTAATCCCTAGTTTAAGTACAACTCTCAAGAGCATAAACTTTGCCTTGATAGTCTATATTGGCTCCATAATGTCCTTGCCTATTAATTAGTCCTTCCTTTTTTTTTTTTTCCTTTTCTAGTCCAGTTCTATTATATTATTCTTAACACCAGTAGTCAGAAATGTATATTTTCTTCCAGCATGGAAAAAACCACAGTTTTAAAAAGAAATAGGCAACATTTTCTGCTTGTTTTTCTCTACTTGATGCTGTTTAACAGCTTTTTTAATAGGATCTTTTTGGCTGCAGCATCACGGCCAGGCAGCGGTCTTCGGGGAATATCTTTCTTGTATCTGGTTTGGAGTGCTGTCTGATATAGGCTTGAGAGTATTTTTTTCTCCTCAGTTGCATAAATACGTAGTTTACACATATTGAAACCTCTTTGCCCCTTTCCTGCTCACTAGTGGGCATTTGCCATTGTTTGATACAGTAGGTCTGACTTGTATGTTTCAAAAAAACATTGATGATACATGAATCTCTCCTCTAGCATTTTTTACCCCATGAAGACTAAGTAAAATGATTCATTTATCCAATTTGCTATCTAATCTTTTCCCTGAGTATACCTCTTTTAGACCCTAATCATTAAATAGTTATTCAGATTCTTCAGCCCACTATTTTTTCTTTTAAAAAAAAGTTATAAAAAGTATTTATTGTCTTTGGAGTCCTTTTCAAAGTATTTCTCAAGTTATATTTGGTCTACTTTTCAGTTTATAGCTAACCTGCTATGTTTTGTGGGCTTCTTTGTTTTCCTTATATGGGCTAATTTTCTATTATTTAAAACTAATTTTTTTTTTTTACGCCTGTAATTGTTGTTTTGGCCATCAATTAGACAGTTGCGGTTTTTGTTTGTTTGTTTATTCTAGGAAGAGTTCTTAATTAAAAAAATTTTTTTGGAATACTCCCTTTCCAATCTATATACAACTTTATTTTTGGCTTCTGATGAAGTGTTTGAAAATAGTCTCCAGGCTTCTCTCTCCACCCCGACACCTGCATTTGCTTATGTGAAACTCTGTGGAAATAATACCAAATGAGGAATTGTAGACTGAAGTTCTAGTGCCAGGACTGCTTCAGAGTTACTGTGTGACTTTGGTTAGGTCATTTGACTACTTTGGCCTCCCATTTTCTCATCTGTGAAATTAAGAAAATTTATTCATTTATTCAACAAGTATTTATTAGGCACATATATGTTAGGCACTGTGCCAGGTGCTGGAAAATCTGTAGTGAGCAAGAGTCAAGATGCCTCCTCTCATGGAACATATATTCTAGAGTTGTTAAATTATGTAAACTCCAAGGCCCTTTGCGTTTATAGCACTCTATGTATAATGATACTTCACTGAGCTCCAAAATTCTTTTGAACAGGATAGAAAAAATGTAATATGTGTGAAGTTTGTTTTTGGCTTTTGGGGATTCCTTCAACTTAAAATAAATACCTAACAGTTTGTCTTGCAGAGTATTCCATGGAAACCAGTGGGGAGATGCTCTATCTAGAAAGGATTCAGGTCAAAAGCTGCATACTATATCTATCCCCCTCTTAAAGCGAATCTTAAAACACTTTTGTAAATACACTTCAGATATCTGCTTTTGGAAGCACATTAAAAAAAAAAAAGAAGGATTACTGGAATAATTACCACTGACCTTTATTTAAATATAGGGGTCAGTATCAGTGAAAGAGGGAATTAAAATTTTCTTGGTTGCTGTTAATATGATACTACTAAGTTATAAAATTGTTTTTAGTTGTAGACTATACAGCTCTTTACTAGGGATTAGTAAAGTAATGATAAATAATAATAACTGGTACAAAAAGTAAATTTTATTATTTGGTCGACAGTATAGTATATGACATATGCCTTGGAAAAAGAATGGACTGGTAAACTTTTAAACTTAGCTGCCAGTGGGTTATTAGTGTTACAGAAACTATTACAATAGGAATCCTTAAAAGAGTATTTAAGCCAAGTCTTCTCCTCTTTTCTTTTCATATCCCATATAATTTAAAATGGGCTATTTGTGAGGATGATATATGTCAGGTAGTAAAAAAAGGTTGGAATTATACTGAGGTAAATTGAAAAGTATTATCAGAATGGAGCCATCTGAAAGAACTGTTTATAACAGACAATGACTCAGGAAAAAATAAAAGATGTAAGCAAAGTGACAGAAAATAATGGATGAGCTGATGAAAAATCCAGAAAATATCTTGCATGAAAATCAACACACAAAAAGGTTTTGCTTGATTTTATGGAAGAAATTAAAGAGTAAATGGTAATTTTCTATCTGTTTCTCAAACTCTGTCTTATCTAGGATAATTCTTGTTTCAATTCTCGATTATCACACTTGTATTTTTTTTTTCCTCTTCGTGAATTCACATTCATGAATTAAATTTTCTTAATATCATGGCTCTAATTTCATTTGTCTCCTTAATCTTCTAAAAGTTCAGGAGAAATAGTCACAGTTCCTAAAAGGAAGTAGGGTCCAGTATTCTGAAAATGTTCATGCATATGCCTGTTTATACATATACAAAAATAACCATAAAAGAAAGTACAAAGTAGTGCCAAAGGAAAATTGGAGGTAAAGAGCTATTAATATTACCAATGAGGGAACAAACACTTCTGAATTGAAAGAAAAGGGAAAAATTTGTGCTTAGGATTTATATTGGCTTTAAAAGATAGTAAAATTAGGGCATTCAGAGAGGTAGGGAACACTGTCCAGGTGGAGGGAATACTAGTGCTATCCAGGTATAGTAGAAAGTGTATTGGGGGTAATTGAATTTTGGTTCAATTTTCTCTAATTCCTAGTTTCATCTCTAATAATTAGAATAATCAAAACCTTGCTGCCAGAGTTGTGAGGTTTAAATAGAGTGGAAATTCCTACCAAAATTCCTGCAAAAAGTGAGTGCTTGGACAGAGACCCTCCCTTCTTTTTCATGTAAATGTGGAGGACATTGGGGCCAGGCTAAGGAGATTGCTGGAGCCATAATCGGGGTCCTACCACTGACCAGCTGCATGACCTTGGGGAATTTATTTAACCTTGCTCAATCTCAGTGTTCTCATATCTAAAATGGAGATAATAGTACCAAGTTCATAGGGCTGACGTAGGGACTAAACAAGTTAGTTCATATGCAGGACTTATAAAATATGTGGTACAAAGTATGTACTTATTATTATTTTCATAGATCCTAAAGAGCAAGTGGAAGTTTTTGAGTCGGGGGTGGAAGACAGTGACTCAATCTTTTCTTTTCTTTTTTTTTTTTCCACTTTTCTCTTTCTCACTTTTTCGATCTTTTTTTTTTTTTGGAAACGACAGTGTATTGGTGATTTATGAATAGGAATTGGGTGAAGGATTGGGGAAAGACCAAAAATGGGGAAGATGAGGTAAGTACTCTGGATCAGAGACTCTGAGAGCCTGATAAGTAATGATGGTAGCAGGAATGGAAAGGGGTCAGTCACTTAGGCTGGAGATGTGCTTTTCAGACTTCACTGTGCACATGAATCATCAGCGAGGGACCTTGTAAAAATGCAGGTTCTGGTTCAGTAGGTCTGGGTGGGGCCGGCAATGCTGCATTTGTAACAGGAACACTGGAGATGCCTATGATGCTAGTTCACAATCACACTGAAAAACAAGGGTTTTTTAAGGGCAGGTAGGAGCCCTCAAAATAGAGAAATTGAAAATCGATTGGCCATGGGGTGGAAGGTGGGGTGACAGGGATGATGTTTTCAACAAAAGGAGCTAAATTGGGATGGAAAACTGCGAACTCAGATTGACACACTGAGCTTGGTTTCCTGAAATTGGAGTTTTAGGAGGAAGAATGGGGTAATGCCAATAGGGTAGATCTATTGTCAGAAGACCTGGATGAAATTCTGGATCTACCAATTATTAGAAAGAGGACTTTGGACTGTAGCTCTTCTTTGTCTCTAAATGGGAGATGACAATGACTCCTTCAAAGGACTGTTGTATAGATGCATGGAGAAGCATTGTTGTGAAAACTTCTCACACAGCAGTCAGCATATAGGTAGCACTTACTGAATAAAAATTAACTTTGTTCATTTTATGGAATTTGTGAACTAATCCAGCTGGCAAGCCTGATCTAGGTTTTAACATATACATTTTTCCTACAACGTGCATACTGATACTTCAAATTGTACAGTAATTTGACAGCCTTCTGAACTTTATGTTTTCTAAGTATTCATTAGCCGACATAATTTCAGGGGACTTGAATGCCAGGATTGGCAGCGGTTCCACCAGAGCTACATCCATCAGAAACCTGCAATTGTCAGATTCTTCCTTTTAAGGCACTTCTCCAGGAATAACTGTCTGAATCAAAGAGGAAAATATCTGGTCAAACTCATTTATAATCACAGTCCAATAATGGAAAATGGCAGGCTGTGGGATAAATCTGTGGACTTTCACTTACATTTCCAACTAGAGGCAGCATTATTGATGATTGAAGAATTAGCTCTTTAGGGCTTATCTGCAACCTTGAGTTGGATATTTTAGAATGGTTGAAAGTAAATATTTTCCTCTTAAACTTAATTTGAACTTTTGAAGCTGTCCTTGCATCTGTTCTTACACATAACTCAATCAGTAAGATTTTTAGGGATAAGGTTAAACTAAAGCAAATAAATTTATAATAACAAAGAATTTATAGTACTATTTTATTCTGGAAGTCTTCATGAATAACTATAATATTCACAAATTGTGGTTATATTGCTATGTTGCTGGACTATGCAAGAACAAGTATTGTTATCTCTTGCTTCATAAGAGAGATCAGAAAGAAAAAAAAATTCCAGGCCATATTATCAAGATATTATCTTAAATATAACTAAGATCAAGTCATCCAGAGACTCATTAAGTTATAATTCTCTTAAAAACATCTTATCCTTTCCAAAAATTAAATCACATAAAAGTATGCAGGAATATTTTTGGCTCAACTGTGGGGACACCAACAATGCAGATTTGGGGACTTTATCTCCTTTGGTATCACTTCAGTTTGAGGAAATTCAAATCACACGCATGGATTGATTACTAAACAAATTGTCTCAGTTTCCATTCTGCCTCTGTGTTTTGTTGTCTCCAGTATTCTCCATAGCCAGAATACATTATTTTCATCAACTCTTTAAAAAAAATCCAGTCTTTTAAGGCTTAAAAGAGCTCTAGAAGAAAATCTCTGCTGTCAGAATTATTTTGATCTTGCTTGAGTAGTTAGTTGGCTGAAGTCCTTGCCAACCTATTTACCTTAATTAACTCTGCAGGTACGGTTCCCTCAAGATGAACTCTAAGTGTAGTTGACTCTAGATTCAAAAAGGGAAACTCTCCATCTCCTGAACTGACAGAACCATTAAAGCTCTCAAAGATTTCCTCAAAATAACATCACATTTCTCCTTAAATCGAAAAACTAAGCCTTGATCTAATTGCTTGCTTGCATGAGGAGCCAACCAGCTCTAGGTAGAGGCTATTTTCTACAGATAATGGCTATTAAAATATTTGTCGAATGAGTGGACTCTATTATTTATTTTATCTCCTCCAAAGAATAACTGAGACCTTTGTGAAACTTTTCTCTAGATACATTATTTTCCCCCCATAAATCTTCTCTCCCTGTATCTAACCATCATCCATCTGAAAGAGAAACCTGGGAGTTATCCTGGAATCCTCCCTGCCCTCCCCATGTCCATTCAGTTTCTAACACTTGCTGACTTTTACGTCCTAGATGTGTGTTGACTCTGTTTTCTTCTTTGACCCCTTCTGGCACCACGCTCGCCCCAGCCCCTCACATTTCTCTCTGGGCTGTTACTCTAACATCCTAAAGGCTTTCTCTGCCACCAGCAATGACCTCCTCTGACTTACCCTTCAGCGTGATATGTTGAAAATTCAAATTTGATCAGCTAATTTCCTTTCAGTGGTCCTACATCATCCACGGTTAAAAAAAAAAAATCTAAAGTTCTCGGCATGAAATCTAAGGCCTTCTGCAATTTGGCTTAAACGAGCCTCTCAGGTTTATTTTCTAGCTGCTGCTCACTGCCTAACACTTCAAGCTGCAACGGATCTCTCAACCTTGGCACTATTGACATTTTGGGCTAGATAACTCTTTGTTGGGGAGAAAGTTGTCCTGTGCCACTCTAAGATGTTTAGTAACATCCCTGGGCCCTACCCACTAGATGCCAGTAGTACTCCCTTTCGCTCAGTTATGACAACCAAAAATAATTCCAGATATTGCTAAGTGTCCCTGGGGGGGACAAAATCGCCTCTGGTTGGTAAATAGGAGTTGAGCAGTGTGAATCACAAACTCTTCACACGCACCAAGCTATATAGTACCTCCACTCCTTTGCTTTTGTTCTTATTTGTTTTTGGAAAGCCTTTCTCCTTCTTTGCCTAATATAGAGAGAGGAAGAGATTCTCTTCTTCTGTCCTCTCCCTTCTTTGTTTTCACTGAAGAAGAGGGACTGGTGATCTGACTGGTCAAGTGCCGGGACACTGACTGGACCACAGGTGAGATAATTTCTTCAAAAGGACTACATATGAGTATAACCCATTCTTCAATTTTTTAAAAATTAATCAACTAATACATGAGTCCATGCTTATAACGTTCAAATAACATAGAAAATAGAATTAAAAGTGAAAACTCTCTCAGGTCTAAGTATTCTAATTAAAAAAAAGATCTGACACTTGCTGCACCAAATTATCACCACCAGAGACATCCTTTTCCTTTGCTGCTGTGTTCCCTTGGGCATATAGATATGTGTATAGATTGAGGCTAGGTTGGCTCACCAAAAGACAGGAAACTGTTCATTTCAGGATTATTGGAGCAGGTAATTCATATTCCAGGCCTACCTAGCTCAAAGAAAGAAATTTCAGCAAAGCTCCTAGAGGCTACGTCCTTCTTCCATCTCTTCTCCAAATCCTTACACTTCTTTCCCCTTCCATCCCCATAAAAGTCCATAAACCATATGATCAGAGTTGTTATTAGGAAAGAGAGGCTTTTGACAATTTGTGATGTATGATCGATCCATAGATGAACCCAAGATTCTGCTTCATGAGATCAAGGGTGAATCCTAGAGTCTGCATTTTTTTTTACCAGCTCCCTGTCTCCTGCCACCTAAGATGAGTGTAATGTGCAACCTGGTGTGGAAGCCAGTGACTAAAGAGCTACAAATTAACATGTAAAAAATGCATCCAGGTACCCAGTGTTTTGACAGCTGAGTTTGCCGTTTCACATTCATGTGGATTTAGCACCTAGTATCCACACTTAAAAAATTTCAAGTTATATAGATCTTTATAGCAGATAGAAGAAAAGATGTCTCCATGTGCCTATGTCCTAAATACTAAGCAGGCCTTAAAAACAATCCAGGTAAAAGAAATACCTGCAAGGACTCTTTTGAGATAAAAACATGCCTGATGGTGGGAAAATGCAGCTATTTTCATAAAGGTTTCCAGCAATGGGAGCAAAGGGTGGAATAAATCCTTTCCATATAAATTTAATTCTAGAGACTCAGTCCTTTAAACGGAATTTAAGAGGGCCCTTTCCTCTAATTTTGTTGATTATTGTTCTTTTTAAGCCTTTCTCCCTACTTAGGATCCCACGGGAGGTCACTAAGAATGGCAGAGGTGAAGTGTTCCCAGTAGAAATGAAGACGATGTGGTGAACTGGAAAAATGCCTTAAAAACTCCAGTTGAGATAAACCTGACTGCAAAATTGTATCTGTGCTATGATTACAACTGTAAAAATTATGTCTGCATATGGACAGGGACTGAAAGGGAGCATGAAAAAATGTAAACAGTTTGGTTTGTAGGATGGCAGAATTTTGGGTGGATTTTTCTTTCCTTTATTTTGAGTTTTGTCAATGTTTTTGTAATGTTTTGTAATAAACAATACTATAAAAAAGCAGCTGAACCTGCTGACTAATTATTGTTAGAAAGAGCAGCTTAGCATCAACTCTATCAGAGCTAAAATTGCTGCTTTTAGCAGATGCTCTCCAACTTTTAAGTTGATAATATTGGATAACCTCAACCAAGAAGTCAACTTTTTCTGGTCTCTAGCAGCATTTTTTTTTCTCCCTAGCTAACTCATTCTGGCAGGCATACCATGTATTAGTTCAACTGGGAACATAGGAGCATGTTTTATTTTATTTTTTAAAAATAGTTGAAATGGTTAATTGATTACACCTGCCCTAAGAAAGGCCCTGGACCAAATCATCATCTGCAACCTAGTGAAAAACTCAGGTCCTTGAAAGAGTGTTTGTCTAAGTGTGTGAGTAGATTCAAACTCCATTTTGAGGAAAATATTGGTGTCACCTGCAGGAACCCCTGCAGCTTATCTTTGTGCAGAAATGGAATGACAAGAATACAAGTCAGGTTCTTAAAAATTTGACAACAGAATGTCAGCCTCACTTCCTGCACATCTGGTGTTTAAAGCATATGGATAATCAACATCATAGACTATTGGCACTTCAGGCACTTGTCAGTGAATTCAATCCTGAAGTGACTTGTAACTGTGCACTTGCCAAAGGCTCACCTAAGACACATAATATTGGAAAGAGACGATTTAATGGATGGGTGATCTCTCTATTCCTCTTTTAGGAACCCTAATCTCTGTTCTTGTGATTTTTTTTTTTTGTAGTATCGGGAAGCAACATATCTGGGCTGAATTACCTCTGCTCCTGATAGAAATGCTCTCATTGAGTTAAAAACTTTGTATTATATTCTGAGCTTTTATGAGGTTCAATATAATAATTAACCATTAGAACATTGTTTGCATTTTTTTTCTCAAATATCTTTGCTAAAAATGTTATGCCTTAGGTTACCTAAAATCTATCATTAAAAATACATAATAAATTCCTTCTGGATTTAAGATATTAGCTTTTCTTTCTTTGTAACACAGGTTAGAAACTGGGTGTTTCTCTTTGTGTCTTAGGTACCAGGAAACTCATGGTTTATCTCTAGTACTCATCCACTGACCATTTTGTACAGATCAGAGGAAGTGACAAGCTCAGAAAGCAGATACCATTTGGTGCCCACTACAGGGAGGGTACCATTTGGTGCCCATTCAGTTGCTCTGCCTGTTATGGCTTAGGTAAGTACAAGGCTTCCAATTTTAATGATACCATTAGATTTTTTTCCTCCAAGAATTTGTTGTTCCTGAAAGTGCTAGATTTTCATAAAGGAAGAAGTGTATTTCATTTTCTATAAATATCAAAATTAATTACTCATCGTTAAAACTATTCATAAAATTTTAAAATTAGATGAGGATGTTCTTCATGAATTTTTTTAAGCCTTGAAGAAATCTATTTTATTATAGCATCTACAGCTCTACTATTTAAGGAAATTATGACATAAGGTTCATACTTGAATTAAGCCAATACCTTTTCCCAAATCCTAAGAAGTTAGTTAAAATCGGTGGGTAAAACTATGGTGTCTTATTAGGAAAAGTGTAGGGAATTGAGTAGTATTGTTTCTGTAGATTTCATACCAGTTTATCTAGTTAAGAACATATTCATTCATTGCTCATTCATTCTTTCAGTCATTCAACATTTGTCTAATATGTTCCAGGGACCATTTTATGTGAACAAAAGGAACAGAACTCCCTGTCTTTACAGGATTTGTATTCTAGTAGGGAGGGGGAGGGGCAAAGACAGTCAATAATAAACAAATAAAAAATATATGCTGCGAAAGTTGGTGTTAAGTGCTATGGAGAAAAGTCAGTGGGTAAGGGAAAGATAGGTGTATTGGGTGTGGGGGTGGAATTTGCTATTTAAATAGTGTGACCAGGTTGGCTTCTGATCAGAGATCGGAAGGAAATTGATATGTGAGCCTCTCTGGAAAGAGTTTCCATACAGAGAGAACATTTTGTGCAAAAACCCCAAAGCAGGTGTGTGCTTGGTGTGTCTGAGGAAAGTAAGGAGACAGGAGTACGGGAGCAGAGTGGTGGGACGCCATAAAGGGAGTAGAGAGCAAGATCATGCAGGTCATTTTAAAGAGCTTTAAAAATGACATGAGGAAAGAACTTGAGAGTTTTAAGCAGAAGAATAACATGATCTGACATGTTTTAAAAGCATCATCTGATTGCTTTGTGGAGAATAGGCTGCAGTGAGGAGATGTGGGAAAAGTGGGTACAAGAAACCTAGTTAGGAGATGATGGCCATTTGGATTTGGGTTGTTGTGATGAAAGTGGGAAGAAGTGGTCAGATTCTGGATGTATCCTGAAGGTAAAGCCACTAGGATTGCTGACTTGTAGCACAGGAGTTATGAAAGAAAGGTAAGTTTTTGGTCTGAGCAAGTGCTTCGAGGAATGAATGCAAAGTATGAAGTTGCCACATAATAGATGCGTCTGGCTTATTTCACTTAGCATAACATCTTCAGGGTTCATCCATGTTGTAGCATGTGTCAGCATTTTTGTCCTTCTTAAGGCTGACTAATATTCCATTACATGTATATATTGCATTTTGTTTATCAATGGAACCGCAGTGATATTAATTAAATCTCATCTCCTTAGAAACTTACAGTAACTTGTTTCCATCATTCTCAGGATAAAGCTAACAGTCTTCACTGTGGTTTGCAGGGCCCACACCTAATGCTCAGCCTTTATTCTATTTATGTCCCCTTACACTGTCCATTTCAGTCAGGCCACTTGACCTTGCCACAGTCTTTTCCACATCAGAGTCTCTGCCCTGGCTTCTTCCTTGGTTTATAAGGCCATTTTTCAGGATAAGCTCAGTTTGTACTTCAGAACTCAGTTCAAGACGTCATCTCCTTCAGGAAGCTTTCCCCGTCACCCAGGCTGAGTTAGGCATCCCCTTCTTTTATATGTCTAAAATTTCCTGAATTTCTCTCTATCAACACGTTTGTCACACTTAGAGCAAAGATGATGTTTTATTTACCATTTCATTCCTGGAGTCTAGCATCTTTTTAATGCTCAACACATTTCTGTTGAACAAATGAATAATGGAACAGGAAAGGATCTGGGGTCATGGAAGATGTGGGCATTGAGGCAGAGGCCTGTGTGAGTGACTGCCTCAAGGTCACCAAATTTGTCCCTTGCAGTCCACTGAGCACTGACTCCCGTCACAGCCACAAAGGAGGCATTTGGTGCATACAGTAGAAGGACACAGGATGCACTGAGATCCACATTCCCCAGCTCTCAACTGGTAAACCTGAGTTAGGTGTTTTGGTACTTTCAGCGTAGTTTTAATATTTTGGTCTTTTGGTAAATGATGCTTACATCTTTCCTACCTCTATTCTTCACCAGTTCTTTTTCTCACTCTACTCCCCCTACTCTGAACTTGGAAACAAATTCATAGGTTTAGGTCACTTAAACAAAAATGAGACTTTATTCTGTGAAGTAAGTGTTTCGTTTGTGAGAGGATCAATGGGCTATTTTGGATCAAATAACTGTGTTCTCTTTAGACATTTAAAATGGTCTATTTTCATTTTTTAAGCCATCGCCTGGTGAAAGGACCTAAGAATATCCCTAACTTAGTGTTAGATCCCGTAATTACATTTTCCCATTTTGAAAGGAGTTATGCAGTCCTTACAATAGAGTCAACGCAGCTAAAAATAAACCCCAGGCAGTTCATATTAACTTGGGTAATAATAATAGGCAACAAGGAGGCTCGGTGTCCAAATATGATGAAAACAGGAAGTTCATTACACAAGCTGTTCTTTCCTGATAGATCTGAATTCTTAAAGCCTTAACTCAAAAATAATCCCTTCAGGTTATAAATAAAAGCAGAGAATTGTCTCTTACTTGTGGTTTAATGGAGATGATAACATTGTAGCTAAATAAATCCACATAGCTATATGATAGAATGAACGTCTGTGCTGGAGGAGGAAACCGTGAATTTGGAGACCCCTCTCCTCACAGACAGGCCGCTGGATGGATGCATTTGCCCTGGGTTTGGTATTTTCTTACACTGAGCACAAGTTGCCAAGGAGATACTGCTTTACTTTGTTACAACAGCAGGAAAGCAGAACACTGTCAGGTGAAAATGACTGAACAGAACAACCCCAACTCTAAATGTCTGCCGGACATTGTAAATTTCAGTCCTGGGTTTTCAGAGTGAAGTGGGGATGATGCCCAAAGTTAGAGGCTCAACCCTCTCTTTACATAGTTCCTTTTTTCTGGTGACTGTCACTGCTTTTAAAGGTAAGCATGGAGGAAATTTTTAATTTACATAACTAAAATGAACCTCATCGAATTCCTTTCTGAAACCAAATTGTAGCCCTCCAGGCTGTCACTCAGTGCTGTGAGGGGGGTTGTCACCTCACCATCTACCTCCTCGTAGGGAATCTCTTACTACTTGTTACCATAGCCACCAATAGGGTCACCTTGGCTGAAATAGGCATCAATGACATCTTTCCTTAACTTCCTATATCAACGTGGTGTCCAGGCTGGAAGGTTTAATCAAGACTTGACTACAGAATTGGGGTGGGGAAGAGAATGGAAACGATAAAGAGGTGTCCATCGCTTAGAGTGACAAGTACACACTGGTTGGGCAGTGTTCTTTCCCCAGGCTGGGTCAGTAGCATCTGCAGGGTTTACACTGAACAAAAAAAAGAGTGTGCTTGGGTTTTGGTGGGGGGGTGAGCAGGGACGGGCTGAGGACATTTACAAGGAGAGCACTCCCAAGTGTGTCTAGTTCCATGATGGGGAAACTTTCTCTTCCAGGGAAGCAATATTTGTTTTTGTTTGTTTTAGTTTTAGTTTTAGTTTTTCATATACAACAAATCTAGGAATATACCCCAGGAAGGGGGTTCTTGCCGTCTTCAAAATGATGACGAACAGGGCCAGTCACAGTGGTGTCAGGAAGGCCACATTACCAAGGTCTCACATTTAAGGAAAGCCTCAGATGTGGACTTTCGATGATATTTCCAAATGGGGTTAAACATATAGCCTGGTACACTAGTGTCAGGACACATTGGTCTAATTGGGGGGCGGGGGAAGGACATTGCACATGACTTTAAGCTTGTGTTCTATGACCAGATCACATTAGCTGTGGGATACTATCAATTTTATATCTGTAAACCTGTGACTACTACAGTTGTATTGCACTATATATATATTTATTGAGTGTAAACATTTAGAATATGTTGCAACTTTTGTAATGCTGTTTTGGCATTTTTTTTTATTTCCTAAAGTACTTCTGTTCTTAAAAACTGGGCACGGTCTGGCCTCTGAGAAGCCCTGACCATAGACCTTCTCCAGCCTTGACGCTGCCCATGAGGAATGATTGGCTTCTCTGAGAGAAGGAAGAAGGACGATTGTTCTGGAGGGATTTACAGAGCTATTCCCTCATGATGGATGAATGCAGTGGTCCTTAAACACACACATGCAATAAAATCTCCTAGAAAGCTTATTAGATGACATATGATGCACTGAGGATTTCTGGCCCACACCCAAGGTCTTGACTCAGGGGGTCTGGGACTACTGTTTGAAAGGCCCTGCAATAGATTGTAGAGGGAGCTGTTGGGAGAAGGTCAAAGAATAAAAGAGGTCTCCTTTGGGAAATAAATAATGATTCCCTCTGGGAAAAGTGAAGACTGTTGTAGAGAGAGGTTCCCATTAGGGTCAATAAAGAAACAGTGCAGGGGACCTGGTAGCTGAGAGAGCCTGCCTGGCTGCAGAGAGCTGGGAGTAACTGAGGAAACGTTTGAATGAGCACACTGTGGGGATGGATGGTTATGCCAGAGAGAATTGGGATGTAGGCAACTTCCGGAGGACCTCATTGGAGGAGTGTTGCAAGAAGCCCTCAGGTTAGAGTGGGAATGTCCCAGAGAATCAGAAACCTGAGCATGAAGCTGAGGAAGGAGAAGCTGTTTGGGGCCTGGTGTGGGAAGCAGCTCAGAACTGACTGCTCCCTCCAGTAACTGTGAACGAGCTAGAATACTCCTTATAGACTGCTCGGCTAATGCATGCACAGTGAAGATGGGCTTCTTATGACATTTCTGATTAATTCATATTTTTGTTAAAATAAGGGAGTATTAAGAGTAGTTGAGATAGGGGAGGGAGATGTCCTAAGCTGTGGGATGGAGTATTTTCCTAGATTTTTGAGTTATGATTTGAGCTAAGGGAATTATGACATTCCTTCATAGATCATCCTGTGCCTCTCATATCATCAGTACTTCTGCTATAGGATCAGTGTTATACATTTAAAAATTGTGTTTTAAACCCATCAGTTTCATTTCTATGGTCCTCTTATAACTCAGTGCTATAAATCCAAAATTCTTTTATGTTACTTTTTGTTCATTCCAAGGACCTATCACAAAAACCTTCCTATTAGTAATAAGAGAAATATATCTACTCTTTATATGATTGAAAAATTATTGGGTTTTCTTTGGTTTTAAATATTAATAACCTCTGTTACATAACTTTTTATTAACCTTAAATTTCACTTTAATTTTTACTAACGATAGCAACTGTGCTCCATATTTTGGAGTTATCTGCTTAGCAACTTAACTGAGAGCCATTTGAGCTAACAGTACAATTCTCAAGCTTTCTGGATTGCAAAGCTCTATTGTTTCTTGACTTCCACATATTATCCATTTTTTTTTCTAGTAGAACAACATTAATAGATTAGAGCAAAAAGTCCTAACAACACAACTTCTATTTTGCTTCTGTTGTGGCCATCACAGGTAATGGTTTCTAAGCTATAAAAAATAGAACAAATAGTGTCGCTAGGGCTTCGAAATCAAAGTTGTTGGATGTGTATGTGTGTTTGTGTGGTTTGTGTGTAGGAAATCAAAAGATAAGTCTACTTAAATAATTCAACAATTTTTTTTTGTACCTAATATATGCCAGGCACTATTTACTTGCTGGGGATATAAGAATATATACAAATCAATTCTCCCATTTTCAGGGAACTTGCATTCTTGTGGTAGGAGATAGATAACAAAAGGAGCGACAGGAAATGGGGTACATGAACTATTTAGAGAAGGCCACTATAATAAGTGATACTTGAACAGAGACTTGAAAGAAGTGAGCAAACTTAGCGGATATCTCGGGGAGAGCTCTCTTGGTGAAGGAAACTTGGATACAAAGACCCTGAGAGAGGAGGTTGCATAGGATTTGGAGGAATCTCAAGGAGACCAATGAGAGTGGAGTGGAATGGATGAGAGGGAGAAGGAAAGGGGATGAAGTGAGAAAGTCAGCTGGGAAAGATCTTGTTGGGTGGTCTTGTTGGCTATGGTAAAGTCTCTGGATTTTTTTTTTCCCTTGGTGAGATGGGAAGCCAGTGGAGGGATTTGAACAAAGGAATGATGAGAACGTTTTAACTGTGGCTGCTGTATGGGGAGAGTGTTAGGTTGAGTCCCCAGAAGCAGAGTCTGAGATGGGGATGTGTGTGTAGTTTATGGACAAACTGGTATCAGGTGAAAGGAAGCAGCATAGAAGAGGAAAAGGAGAATGGCAAAAATGTGGTTTTGGGTAAGCTCCAGCCTGAACTGGGAAGCTCTGGAGCATAAATTATGCTGTAGAGTTGTTCCTATTTGAAACAAGGGAGAGAGGCTTTTAACCCTCACTGCGGTTATTGGGTAAAGACTCTGGGGAAGGGGATGGATGGTGTAAGTCCCAGACATCTTCAGGTGCAGTGGCTTCTATTGTCCAAGTGCAATTCTCACTTGTACACTCACAGAGGCCGGGGGAAAGGCTGACCAAGCAATTCATAAATGAGAGTTCAGAGGGCCTGAATGAGTGTGTCAATAGCATCTTCTATATAAAATAAGGGTGGAAGTAGAGATATCAGTCAGGAGGCAAATGTGATAGTCTAGAAGAAAGATGGATGTGGCTTGAACTAGAATGTAGCAGTGAAGGGATTGAGAAGTGGTTGGATTCTGGAAAAGTTTGGAAGTCAGGGCCCACAGGATTTGCTAATGGATTGCTTATAAAATATGAGAGAAAGAGAAAAATCAAGTGTGACTCTAGAGTTTGTTACCTAAACATTTATTGAGATGGGGAAGACTGGGGGGAGCTGGTTTTGGAACGAGGTAACAATTAGAAGCTCCATTCAAAACATATTAAATTGGAAATGACTCTTAGATATCCAAATGAAGATGTCAAGGATGCAGTTGGATGTAAGAGTTTGAAGTTGGGAAAACATGTTTCAGTTCCTAGGTTCAGATAACCAGCTGACCATGATACTGAAAGAATGTGCATATATCTTTGACATAGTACTTTTATTGGGGTTCTGAGAATGGATATGGGGTGAGAAGGCCAAAATTAGCTCTAGTTAATCTCTAAAAGGGCAAAAGGTGAATATTGAACACCATAGATCAGTAAGCTTGATGACAACTTTTGGCACCATGTCTAAAAGAGACCATTAAACAGATGATTTTTGAGTAATTTGCTAAAAGTTGTAATAATTTAGAGGTAACACAGTTTCCCAGAGAACAAATCAGACCATGTCAGCTTCATTTCAATTTTTGAAGGGTATTCTAAGCACAGAGGTTTGGGAAATTCATACTCTTAGTATATACCAATTTTTATACAATGTTTGTTAAATTTCTTTATCATATCCTCTGACAAAATGAAGAAATGCAGGCCAGAAAAATAAAATAGTTATGTAGCTTTCTAGCTGGCTAAGCAAGAAGAGCAAAGAAGGATGAAACCTTAGGTTATTTTTTGCTTTCATTAAGTTTTTACATTGCTAGGCCCTTTGCTAGTCATATATATATGTATTTTTTATCAACAATGTAAATGAAAAGCCAGAAAGCTTATTATCATATTTGAAGATGATACAACCTGGGAAACAATAGCTAATATATTGATTTATAAAATGAGCATTCAAAAGAAGGAGAAACCCAAATGTACAATATGAAATTTAACAGGGATGGATGCAAAATAAAGCAAAATACTCCGTTTCACAGGTTTTAAGAGATTTCCCTTCACAGCAATGAACAGTATTAATGATTTTTTTAATAAAGAGGTTTATATTTCATCAAGTTGTTTGTGGCATGAAGTTAAGAGTGCAGGCTTTGGAGCCATCTGCCTGGGTTAGAATCCTGGCTCTGCCACTTCCTAGCTGTACAATCTAGGGTATGTTTCTTAAAATCTGTGTTTTATTTTCCTCACCTGGAAGATGAGGATGATAATATTAGTTCCAACTAATGTTGGAATTTTTTGCAAGCATTAAACACATGTAAAGTACTTAGAACAATGCCTGAGATATAGTAAGTACTCAATAGATAATTATTATAACAGGTTCAGCAGTGTAACCTGGTTGCTAAAAAGGTAAAGCAACCTCTGGGTACAATTATAGGAGTGAGGTGTCAAGATCAAGGGATGCTCATGGTCTCCTGTCCTCTTTACTGCTGGGATTTTCTTCATTTCTGGGTGTCCCTAATTTAAAAAATGTCTAACCTGTGGGAGATTGAGTGTTGAAGGTGGTGAAGGGTATAGAATCATGCCAAGTGAAGAAAAATGGAAAAGACTGGGATAGAGAGAATGACTTTTTCTTTTGGAGGAAGACTCAGGAGCTGAAATAAGGCTTTCTTGAAAAATTTGTCATGGGGATGTAAAGTATAGCATATGGAATATAGCCAATAATATTGTAATAACTGTGTACGATGTATTAGATTTATGGGGGTGATCACTCCTTAAGTCATATAAATGTCTAAGCACTGTATTGTATACCTGAAACTAATATAATATTGTATGTCAACTACAGTTGAAAAATTAAAAAATATTATTAAAAAAAAAACTAAATATGACCCTAGACCTGTATCAAGTCTTTGTGAAATATGGGGCTCTTGCCCAATAGTGCTTCCCAAATCATTTGTGGTCCTTCATCAACTTTTTTATTTCTAATCTATTATAAACCAGTACTTTTGTACAATGCAGTAAAAATAAATTTCTAGAAAAAGAAAATTTCAAAAAGACCAAAAAAAAAATTGAAAGGCTGTAAAAAAGGAATTAGACAGAGTCTCTGTTGTTTTAGAGACAGAACCAGGAGCAAAGAGTAGGAATAAAAGGGGACAGAGTGGGGTATAGAAGTGTTTTAACTTTCTGTTATTTGCAGAGAGAGGACAGAAGCCTGATCTATCTCTGCCTCTAAGTTATTATATGATGTCAGGTCTCTCCACTCTACAGCCCTCTTTTTCATAATCTGTGAAATTAGGGTTTAGATCATATGTGTTCTGTAGTGGAAATTATGGTTGGTCCATCAGTAGGCTCTCTTCCTGGATGATGGTTTTCTTATCGCTGAAAATGATTAAGTTGAGGCCATGAGACTTAATAGAGTAGACATTATTTAATTGGAATCTAATCTAAATGACATCAAAGATCTATTTCAATTCTAAGATTCTAGGATTTTCTTTTGTATATTTAGATGACCTACCCATCCTTCATCCCTACACCTTAGCTCTGCTTTCTCATAGAGATATAGAATCTTAAATGATTTTGTAAGAACTCATTACATTGTCTATTAATTAGACTGAGGTGTGGTTTTCACTCTATTCACATTCCCTGGAGCATTAATCTAAACAAGAGAATTGAATGATCTCAGGAAAGAACTCTTTGTACTAATTCCCTTGGTACCTAAAGTGTCACAGCAGAATTTCTAGTGTTAGTGTGGTATCATTGCTTTCATTCTTTGTCTTGAAAGTGGAAAAAATGAAAAGTACCCATAAGCCACTGACTCCCTATCACACAGCCCCTACGTTCATGGATGTGCATTGAGAACTTGGTTCTGGTGGAGGCTGGGATATGCAGGCTTGAGGGGAGGGTACAGCAGGAGAGGGAGGGGCTGAACACAGCAATGGCAGACTGGATGGCAGCCATGAGCGGCAGAACTGTGGGACACTGTCATCTGTCGCCTGCAGCTGCCAGGCTGACTTCATTCTCCATATAGCAAATATTTATTGACCATTTATCATGTGGAGGACACTCTACTAGGCACTCTGAGAGACACACAGGAGTGTGACACACTGCCCCTTTCCAGCAAGGAGTTTCTAGTCTGGTTGGAAGACAGTTACCAGCTAGCAGCAAACACTTTGTATAGTTCTTCATTGTTTGCAAAGCACCTTCATTGTTTGCAAATCATTCTCCTCTTAACAGCCTCTGGGTTGAAACCCTTCTAGTAGCCTCAAGACAACCTGGGAGGTACTGTTATTCCTACTTTTCAGACAGGAAACTGTGGCTTTGAAAGTTAAGCACCTTAACCTGAGATCACCCATTTGTGTCGCCTGAAATGCCCTTGCTGTTGCTGAGGCAGACCTAGGCATATCTCTGACTCCAATTCCAGTGCTCTTTCCACTACATCACACCACTAAGAAAACTTAAAAACCAACATATAGTCTGTAGTACATATCAAGCTAATTGCACAGATAAGATGTAGGAATTCAGGAATGCAGATCATTGTGGCTGGGTACAGAAAGGAGGTAGGACTACACAGAAGGGCTACAGTTTAAGTTAGAGACCAAGGGAAGACATTTCAGAGAAAGCAAGTGTTTTATTAAAGGTGGGAAGTAAGAAAGCCGGGCTTTAAGGAGATGTTCATGGGGCTGCCATGTTGGGTTGCATCATTTGTGCCTGCCTAACTCCAGGAGTATCATTCACATAGACTCTGATATAAGTGACATCCTGGGGATTATCGAGTGCACAACCTGCACAGTAGTACAGGGGCAGCCCTGAATGTACACACCAGTAGAACTTGGAGAGTTTAGTAGAGAAGTGAGATAGAAATCTGGAAAGATGAGCAAGGGATTGATCATGGAGAAATAGGAAGGTTATAGTAAGGATTTTCCATTTTAACCTGTAGGCATTGAATGCTTTTTAACCAGAATAGAGTCACATCGAAAGCAATGTTTTGTGGTATTTGTTCTGCAGATGAGCAGATTAAATTTGAAGGGAGAGAGAGTGGGGACAAGAGACCAGATATTATTTTGGCCACCTAAATATGAGGTTAAAAAGGATCTGAATAGTGGTGGTGGCAATGGGAAGTCAAAGAAAAGAAGAAACATGGAAGACCTTCTTTCATTAATTCCACAAATGTTCTTTGAGTTTTTAGTAAGTGTAAGGCAATACGCTGCATGCCAGTGATTTACTTGCAATCCAAATAGGCACACGTCTTGCCATTCTAGAGTTTATAGAGCAGGAAGGGAGTCAGATATTTATCAAATAATTACATAGAGATTAATTACAAACTATGGTAATGCTATGAAGGAAAAGTACAAGATGATATAACAGGATGGAATCTGACCTACTTTGGGCAGATAGAAACCAGGGATGTTTTCTCTGAAAAAATAAAAAAGAGGTTTGATCTAAGGTTGAATAGGAGTTAAGTATGCAAAAGGAGGTGAGGAAAGGGAGAAAAGCATTCTAGACAATGGGTACAGCATGGGCAAAGGCCCTGTGGTGGCAGGAAGCATGCATTAAAAAATGTGAAAAGTGACTACTAGGGTTAGTCTATAGCAAGCAAAGTAGAGAGTGCTGATGAGAGACTGCAAAGAAAGGCAGAGGCCAGATAACACTGGTTTTTTGTTTTTATATCAGAAACAACAAGAAGGCAATTAAACATTTTTAACGTGGAGGTGACATGTTCAATTTTGCATTTTGAAGTGGATATTTGTACTGCTATGTGGAGACTAGATGGGAGGTAGATACTCAAAGAAACTGGTAAGAGCTAACTGCAGTACCCCAAGAGAAAGATCTGGTGGATTAGATAACAGAGTTGGCAGTGGAAAGACAACATTATGAAAGAGGATTTCCGAGGACTAGATGACCGATTGGGTGTGGCTGAAGAAAGAATAAAAGTTAGTCAGCAGTCAAGTTTCTGAATATGGGAGTCTTGCAACCCAGTGGTACTGTTAAAGGATATTATCAAAGTAGAGGGTGGTGCCGGCTTGACATGCAGAGTAAGGGGGCCCGATGGGTTATTCAAGTGAAAAGGAAGCTGTAAGATTGAAATTTTAAAAAAGTCAAAGGATTATAGTTGTAAGACTGAGACTTGTTGATAAAGTTGTGGTAGTTAAGATGCGAATGGAGGATTCGACAAGTTGGGAGATAATAAAGAAAAATCATAGAGGATTCAGAAGTGGAATTGTGTAGAACAGGTGAACTGACAAAGTAGGGTGAAGTGGTCACAGAGATGGAAGGGTATTATTACAAAAAAATCAGGAATTTAACCACTAAACTGTTCTTTTCTATTATAACCTCATATATATGTCCCTGAATTAAATAACAGTAAATATATACTGGGAAGCAATTACTCTGTGGTGACAACATGCTGTTGTCACCATATCGTGGTCGCTTTTTTGGAGTATATTTGTTTAGGATTGAACACAAATAAAACTTAAGGCTGGGGCCCCCCTATCTTCGCATTTATTGGTCCCAGGCAGAGAAACTACATTTAGGTTGTAGCTGTTGCTAGTGAATATTGCGGTCCAGCCAGATTCTGTAAGACCCAACCATTTGTTAAGGAATAGGTCGAGGATGTAAAATCATCAAGAGGCTTTTTTTTTGTTGTTCTAAAATATTAATAAGTAACCTACTTCAGTATTTGAGAAATCACAGTGCGTTCCCATGACCAAAGTACACCAAACTTCCATTCTTATTCCAAATATCTCTAAAATCCAGTAACACTTGTCTCAGCATTGAATAAGCATGTTAAAAATGAAGTTATCAACTTCCTCTGCTGAAATATTTCCACCCACTTGCAGGTATCCCCAAAGACTTCAGTTCTGAGGGATGGTGGCATGCTCAATTGTGCCAGCTGTGGTCAGGATTTATGGGCCAAATTGGTTATTTTTGGTTGTGAAACCAACTTGAGGTTGGCACCAATGACTTAATGCACTTGTAAGACAAAGCACTTAAGTTGAAGTCAATTGTGCTCTCTTTGGAGAGTCTTTTGTAAGAGCAAATCTCAGGCGGCTTCATCCAGCCAAGAATAAATCCAAAGTTGAGTACTTAAAAGACAAAATGGAAAAATTCAAGTCAATGAATTGGGTAATTTGTTCAGTTTATGGTTAGTTGAAAACATAAGGCAAGATATCCTCAGTGGCCCTCTGTATCTACACACAGAGAGGCAAGTGTGAGGAATCACTCGTGGATAACCCACCCCATGCAGTTTTGTGCCTGGTGAGTCAGTTCTGGATCACTGTCCCATAGCAGGATGGCAGAGCTCCTGTTCTTGTAGTGTTCCTCAGATTTGTCCCACCCTCTTCTCAGAGTTTATTCAGAAATGTTATGTAACCCTTCCCCCTCCAGGATCTGAGGCCAGCATTGCAGGTGCGAAGGGGTGAGCACAATCCCATCTGGAAACAAGAGGTTTATGGAAATGTAGGGAGAGTTGAGCTCTGTATAGGTCAGAAGTCAGTGTAGGGCCTGGACTTTAGGACACACTTACATTTTTATAAATTCCATCTCCAGAGGTACTGCCTGAAATTTCAGCCTTTAGCGACATTTATTAACCCTTTAAAAAATTAAGGTATAATTTCTGTACAGTATATAATTTAGATACAATTAAATACAATTTATATATACTTCCATGAGGATATGTTCCAAGACCCCGAGTGGATGCCTGGAACTGGTAGTACCAAACCTGATGTATGTTTTTTCCTATACACATATACTTTTTTGCTTAAAGCTTCTCTTTGACATGTCTGAATTGCCAGAATCACTATGGTTGCACTTTAGGGCCATTATTAAGTGAAACAAAGGTGACTCGAACACAAGCTCTGTGATACCATGGCAGCCAGTGTGAGAACCCAGACGGCTGCTAAGTGACTAAAGGGCAGGTAGCCTATACAGTGCGGATACACTGGAAAAGAGATAAATCATGTGCCAGGCAGGATGGCCTCGGGTGGCAAGAGATTTCATCATTCTACTCAGAACAGCACATAATTGAAAATTAATGAATTGTTTATTTCTGGAATTTTCCATTTAATATTTTCAGACCATGACTGACTACAGGTAACTGAAACCATGGAAAGGGAAACTGGATAAGAAGGACTGCTATACAGTGAAATGCTCAGATCTTTAAGTTCGATCATATCAAGTCATAAAATATTTTCACTGGTCCATAAGGTTCCTACATGCCTCTTCTCCGTCAATCCCCATACTCACCCCTCAATAACTGATTGACTTTGTATCGTCATATGTTAGTTTTGTCTATTCCAGAATTTCTAAGAAGTGGAATCATACAGTATGTGCTATTTTATGCTTTGTTTCCTTCACTGAGTATAATAATTTTGAGATTCATTTATGTTGTGTGTGTTGGTAGTTCATTCCTTTTTATAGCTGAGTAGTATTCCATTCTTTGAATGTACCACAGTTTTTAAAAACTTCCTTTCTCTGTTGATGCACGTTTGGATTGTTTCCAGATTTTGACTATTATGAAGAAAATTGCTATGAACCTTTTTTATATAAAGCTTTATATAAACACACATTTTCATTTCTTCAAGAAAAATATGAGTAGAATTTCTGGGTCCTAGGTTAGATGTATATTTGTAAGAAACTACTAAATATTTTTTCAAAGTAGTTGTACTATTTTACACTCTCACCAGAAAAATTTAAATTTGTGTTATTTCACATCCTTTCCAACATTTGATGGTGTTGATATTTTTTCTTACAGCTGTGGTGTGTGCAAGCGTGTGTGCGTGTGCATACGCTGTATGTCTTATTGTACTTTGCATTAACCTGATGACTAATGATGTTGAATACTTTTACATATATTTATTGAACATATTTGTATATCTTCTTTTGTGAGCTGTCTATTCAAGTCCTATGCCCATTGAAAAAATTGAATTGTCTTCTTATTTTTGCTTTATAGGATTCTTTTACAGTCTGGACATATTTGTTAGAAATATGTAGTGCAAATATTTTTTCCAGTCAGTGGCTTGCCTATTTACTTTCTTCATGATGTCTTTAGATGAGAAGACATTTTATAGTTTGATGTAGTACA